>PVKS010001500.1:0-81696 GCA_004027875.1 Aplodontia rufa
TCTTATGCTCCGCCATTCACGGGAACCACCTCCTGCTCCCAGGCCCTCTTGAGAAGTGTGATCTTTGTGCCTGCGGGGTGCGCCCAGTGTTTCAGGTTGTGTGGTTTCCCGTGGTCCCGTATCTCTTTCCGGGCCTTTGTGGTCACATTTTATAGACTCCTGCTTGGAAGTGGGGCATTTATTTTTAGCTCACTCAGACGGCAGCTCCAAGGCCAGCAAGGAAGGCTGAGTTCACTTCATGCCTTTGGCTTTATGTCAGGCTTCAAAGCTGTGTGGCCTGTAGTCCTGCAGCTCCTGTCTCATCCTGCATTTGGAGGTGACAGGGAAGGGAGGACGGGCTGCCCTGGAGGAAAGCACTCCAGAACCGGCTGCGGCTGACTCAGGCATGAGATGCTGTGCCGGAAGCTTCTGGGCGCTTTACAGCCTCAGCCGCAGAGCTTACTGAAGGGCTGGGAAGGAGGCCCAGGCTGCCCTGCACTCACGGTGGGGCTCAGCCTCCAGGGAGCCTCTTTTCCTCACCTTGGTGACATTCCCCCTGGGATTCCTGCGAGAGTTAAGGCAGAGGCCACAGTGCATGAGGTGCCTTCTGCCACACTCCTCTGTCTCTGAGAGCCAGGTTCTCAGGTGGAGTTGCTGAGAAGAGCAGATCCCCTCCGAGTTGTCTCCCTTCTCACAGCCGACTCTGGGAGACAGCTTGCCTGTCTCCTGAACCTGCATAAATGACCTTGAAAAGGAGAAGGGAGCGTCCTTGTCACTGGCAGCGATTCCAAGGGCACCTGTGGCTTCTCGCTATAGTGGACTTGGCGTAGGAGGCTGCACGCGGGGTGCTGGCCTCCATCACCGTGGGCCTGGACGAGCCTGGCCTCCTTGTCCGTAGCGGAGCTCTTCGCTCTCACCCTGCAGTGCTGTTGCACACTTGGGGCGCACCCTCTGCATGGTGCTCATACGGACAGTGCTGGGGAGGTGCACAGTGACGCCAGCCCCGACCACCTCTGGGCCATGTGCTGGCACATGCTGTGTGTGTCTCCTGCTCTCTGGGCTCTGGGGTTGGCAGAGCATGGTTTTGCAATCAGCCTGGGTGGACAAGACTACAGCTGGGCAGTAGTAAGGTGGTTTGCCTCCCAGGTGCACCGGGACAGGGGTGCAGGGGCGGCTGAGGGCCCTCCACGCTCTGGGACCTGGCTGTGTCCCTGCTGTCCACCTCTTGCCTGGTGGCTGCAGGCCATGTTCTGCCTCGCCCTTTCTTTTGGCCCCGTGCCAAGTGCTTTGAGCAGAGGCCTGAGTTGTAGCAAGTGGAATGGAGCCCTGAGCAGATGCAGCCCCTTTCCCTGACCACCACTTCAGACCCCCGGGCTACTACATGTGTCACTGAAACTACAGACTCAGGGAACCCAAGACTTCTGTCTGGGGAGCAGTGGCACTGACTGTGGTGGGGCTAACTGCGTGGGGAAGACTGGGGTCTGAGGAGCCCCCTTACCCCTGAGCTGTGTGTGGCTGGGCAGCTCAAGGACACAGAGTGGCCCCAGGAAGACAGGTGCCATCGTCCCTTCCTGGCAGGGGAGTCCCACAGTGCTCACGATGCTGCGGCTGTCCTGGGCCCACAGGCAGAGTGCTGGCTCCTAGTGGGCCTCCTACACCCAGCCTCAGAGATGCCAGCATGCTCAGGGAAGCCAAGGCTAACCTTGCCGCAGGTGGAGCCTGGTACACTGATGGACGGCTTACATCGTTTGTTTTAAAGGGAGACAGATGTGGGGCTGGAGCGGTGGCTTAGCGGTTATGGCGCTTGCTCAGCATGAGTGAGGATGTGGGTTCAAACCCCAGGACACAATGAAGTCTCAGAGCAACAAAAGCCACATGGAAAACTAAATAAAATTGATTCTCTCTCTCTCTCTCTCTCTCTCTCACTCTTTCTTTAAAAAAAAGAAAAAAGGGAGACAGATGTGTTGTGGTCATTTAACTAATGAAACATGGGCACCATTTGCCTGTGGCGAGTGGCCTCAGGCTCTAAAACCGAATGTTTGTGAAAATGACCAGTACTGCTGACCAGCTCCACCGGGGGGCGACACAGCCCAGGGAGGAGGATGGGCCTCTGAACCACTTGAAG
Source organism: Aplodontia rufa (assembly GCA_004027875.1). Taxonomy (NCBI): domain Eukaryota; kingdom Metazoa; phylum Chordata; class Mammalia; order Rodentia; family Aplodontiidae; genus Aplodontia; species Aplodontia rufa. Next base: position 2,105 of record PVKS010001500.1, read on the forward strand.
GCATGTTCCAGAGGCGACAGGGCAGCATTTTAATGGAAAAGTAATTGATGACACAGTCTTGTTCCAATGTTCTTTTATTTTTAGCTTAAGCGACCGTGGGCATCCCACAGTCGTAGGCTGAGACAGGATCCAAACCTCGGCTAGGTCTTCTCAACATTCCACGGCTCGATTAGCCTCTTTACCTTGTGCATTGATATGGGCTTCTCAGTTCAGAAAACAAGGCACTAGGACTATTTATCAGCTACATTAATACAGTGAAGATATATTTATCCTTCATTGAATATACAGCATTTGAGTACAATATGGTTTTATGCAGATCAGGTTCAAAACACCCAAGGCACACACTTTGTTTTTTTTGTTCTTTTCTGTGTTTATGTGAAGGCTCATATTAGAGTTTCAGAATTGTTACGAACAAAGACTTCCAGAGTAGAAGCGGTGAACAGTCGACAGCGAAGACTGGGATGTGTGGGACCATGTTACAGGGGCCAGAAGGAGCAAGGCCATGGACGCAGCGTGGCTTGAGGGCTGAAGTGCTCAGGGGTGCTGGAGTACCAGGAATGGTGTGGAGGTCATCCAACTCCCCACCGAGCCGGGCAGCCCCGCGTGCGCGTGCAGCCGAGTGGCACCAGCCACCAAGGCCTGTCCCCACTAGCAGGCGTGAATGATGGCAGACACAGACGCACGTCCAGCCCCCTGGCTACTCAGATGCCTCAAACCAAGTTCAAGGGAAAGAAAAAGCTTTGTAATGATCTCTCCCCTAGCAAGACAAACCACGCTCACCCAGGGGAGAGGCCTGCGGGAGACCATGGGCGATGCAGCTGGGGTAGGGCTGGAGAGGAGCTCGGGTGAGCAGGAAGGGGAGGCCCCGGAGGCCACGGGCTGCCTCTTGGATGGAAGCAGCAGGATGCTGCTCAGACCGGAGGCCTCCCAGGACAGCGTCCACTGCAGAGGTCAGCGCTCACGTTTAAAATGTGCTTCCCTGCAGCAGAAGGGGTAGCCCAGTCTCCCTGGCTCAGGTCTTTGCCAGAAGCACACATTCTTTCTTGTCCTAGAACTTAAGACACTGCTCACTTGTCAAAACTTTGCAACTTGACCAGAGTGGGTGCCCAGGTCTGCAGCTCCCACGGCTGGGGAGTAGGGCTCCGTCCTGCCTGGCTCAGCCTCCAGGGGCCCTGCTCCCACCCACACACACACGCAGAGCCCGGGGCCTCGGCACCAGACTCACGGGCACGCCCCTGGGAGCCAGCCAGCCGGCCAGCCGTGGCACTGCACAGTTCCAGAACGACACACGTTTGGGTTTAGACTCTGAGAATACTTTACGACACAGAACCCAGCCAGACTAGCTCAGCAGGAGGAGTGTTTGTCCTGTCCAGGGACAGATTTTACCCGGTCCCCGTTACAGGTGGAGCCGGCTATGGTGTCTAAATGGCCTACGCTGGATGGCAGGTGTGACAATGTTCAGTTCAGGTGATTCCGTTCTCACTGTCCACAATCAGATCCACAACCTTAGTGCAATAGTATATTTATTTTTTTACAGTAATTTTGGTTGCCGTACAAGAGATTGAAGGATTGGGAGAAAGTGCAAATTACAGGAGCTTTTTTTGTTTTGTTTTGTTTTTTAATAAAGTCTAAAAAGAAAGCACAAAAGAGAAACATAGATGATGTGAATGTGTGTGGTTACACGAACTGTCATGTGAAACATCGTATTGAAAAAGCAAAAAGAAACGATGAGAAAAAGCCGTTTTGGTGGCCTACACACAGAAAAGCCATCGCCAGGTCAACTGGATAATGTCTTCTTGTTCAATAACTCAGAAAAAAATCACCATTTTATTAACTAAAGTACCACAAACGATTCACCTGTGATGTGTAAATTCAGCAAATCAACAGTCACATCGCGTCACTTCTGTAGTGTATGGATTAACTAAAAGTGTGCACAGACGCCCTGGAGAAGGTATCTTGGCAGGTATACACACTTTACACCTCGAGAGAGTTTGGTTTTGTACACACAATGTTTCAGAAACTGGCATGTAAATGCAGTTTGTCTAAATTACAGCATATAACAAAATCGATCTTAAAACCCGGAGTGATATTAACACGGTCGTTACTGAGCAGTTTGACGTTTGTCCAGGGGTAGGGCCTGGTCCTGACGTGTCCCAAGGGGAGAACAGTGGGCGGCGATTTGAAGAGGGACTATTGCTTTCTGTAGCAAAGTCGTCCAAGAGAGCTAGAGATGGATTCGTGCTGGCAACTCGCGCGTTCTGTGGGGCAGCGCAGGCTGATGGTGCTGCCGGTTCTCTAGGGTAACAGCGCAAAGGAAAAGCTATTCCCTCGACCCGACGCTTCGCATGGGCATGTGGCGGGAGTCTGGGATGGAGCAGAGCCGCTGATGCCGCCTGGCTGCCAGCTGCAGAAGACCCAAAGCCACCAGGCCTCCTGCCTTGCGCCAGCCGCGGTGAGGAGCAGAGCCTGGTGAGGTGGTGTGCTGAGACCCTGCACAGTCACCGAGCGGAAGACACATCTGAAACACTGGTGGCCTCAGCAGGCGGCCGTGGGATCCTGGTGGAACCTCCTCTAACAACACTCAGCCATCGTGGGGTGGGATAGCAAAGGGCGTGGCGCAAAGCCCCTCAGCAGTCGGGAGCTCCCAGCTGGATCGGGTTGGCCAGAGAGAGGGCCCTGCCCGAGGTGGGAGCAGACGCGGTCCAGGAGGAGGGCGTGCGTGTGTGCGTGCGTGTGTGGGGTGTCTTGGTTTTGTTTTTGGAGAAACTGCTTCATTGTGAATTGTAACCACTTTTGAAGAAATAATCGTCCTTCAATGATGAAGTTCTAGCAAAGATAGAAAATATGACACAGCTCTGCTGGTTCCGATGCATCCAGGTAAGGTTGATTTAAAAAGGTCATACTTGAATAATTATTCCACAGAAATAGTATCATTAAATCACAAAAGTGTTTTTCTTTTAACTTTCTAGCACTGAAGTGGCACAAAGGCTGCCTCGTAGACCAGCCACTTTTTTCTTAAAATATTGTGCTTATAAACTATCTGTACACCTATTTAAACTTGCAGTAAAGAAAGAGATTTTTAAATCGCTAAAGTTTATGTGTTTATTCTAGAGTTCCAGACCTCATCAGACACATGGTCGTGAGCAGAAAGAAAAAAAGGGAAAAAAACCCAAAAAACAAAAAACCATGTTTTATAATTAGAGATGGGCTGGCCAGTTCTGACCTTGTAATAAACCAACACCTGACTTTCGTGTCTCCAAATGTGGGAGAATGTGCGGGGAGCCTGGCGGTGACCTCCCTGGGGACTAGAGGTATGGTGTGGGGAGGGGCGTGGGGCGAGAAGGGGCAGGCAGGGCCGCAGGTCAGCACACTCCCGCCTGCCCTCCCGCCTGCCCTCTCGCCTGCCCTGCAGCCCACCTTGCTTTCATCCTGGCTGCTGGCCACAGTCCCTGCCCACGGGGTCCTCCAAACCCTGTTGTGCTGTTAAGACAAGCTGGTGGGATTCCTGGACTCCTGGAGAGAAGGGACAGCCTCTGAGAGCAAAGGCTGGCTTGGCCAGGACACGGTGCCTGACCAGCTCCTGGAGAAGAGGTAGCCCACCTGAGGTGGCACCTGCCACTACAAGCCCTGCATCTTCTTGTCCTTGTCAAAGTGGACGCTCAGCTGCCCTGATGTTTGCAGAGCTCAACAGGCCCTCACTGAAAAGCCCCTCTCTGCCCTGCCAGACGCTCTTGGCAGGCAGCTGCTCGCGACCTGGAGGCACCATGGGCCCAGGGAGCTGCACCGGCTGGTTCCCGTGGCCAGGCCTCCCTTCCACCTTGGGATCATGACTTTGTGCTTTGACTAACTCCACGTGACAGCTGTTTGGCCACCTTGGAATTATGCTAATAGATTGCAGAAATAAAGAAAGCTAAGCAAAGCCAGGCACGATCCCATTCGAACGCCCACCACAGCCAGGAATCTCATGGCCCAAGAGCCACGGCTGCACGTCACAGGGCAGATGGGAAAGGTCTGTATGCTTCAGGTCCAGGAAGGCCCCATAGACCTCTGGAGCATCTCACTGCAGCAAGCACTGGGAAGAGCGGGAGCCGGTGAGCACGGTGTTCTCCGAGACGCGCAGGACTGAGGACAGGGCTGCGCGGGGCCTGAGTGACAAGAGCTGCCTGGAGCAGAGGAGGGAGCAGGAGGTATGTGGAGGACAGTGTCTGCCTGCAAGAGCAGGGCCCTGTGCAAAGCCCTCAGCCTCTGGACCCAGCACAGCCAGCTCGCCTGCGCACTGGGAGGGAGACAGGGGATCTGCATGGTCGAAACACCCTCCCCTGTCCCGTTAGACAGAAGTCACCCAGGAAACCCTCGAGGCCCGGCTCAGCCCCACCAGGACGCCCGCGCATTTCTTTGGGTACCAGGAGACAAAGCCATGGAACAGGGTTGGTGCCAGACTCCTCGTGGCCATCAGATCCCGGCACGAGCCCATCTCTACTTATAACAGGAAGTCTCTAGGGAAGAAGCAGCCACCCTTATCTGTCCAGCAGCTGTCTGAGAGCCCTCTCTATGTTCATCCGGTGCCCAACCCGCGTCACCCCGAGGTCTATCAGGTCCTCCTTCTGGAGGTTTGGTAAGTGGCTGCCATCGATCTCGTTCTCCATGAAGGTGTCCTTGTGTTCACCCAAGTTCAGGCTCTCCAGCCAGTCCGCCACGTCTGGCTTAGTCCATAGGTGCACAGGCTTAGTCGTGAAAGGCTTACTTGAGATTGGCTGTTGCAGGATGGAGGGAGATGGCGACCGGCTGCGACCCGCTGGGTTCAAGCCAAACAGGTCCCCAGCAGAGGGCTGGCTAGGGAGGCTGAAGACTTCTGAGAGCGTGGGGGAAGGAGATGCGGCGGTGGCGGACAGAGGGGTGGGCAGGATCTCCTTGCTCAGCTCCGTTGGTGAGACCACGGGGCTCGGGGCTCGCCTTCCTCCTGAGGTCCTGCTCTCATAGTCGGGGGGCCGGCTCTGCAGGGTGATAGGCTGTGAGGTGCCAGGGCGGACAGTGAAGGTCACTGTCGTGCTCCGGGTCCCTGAGACGGTGCTCATGATCTCTGGGCTTCTGAAATAGCAACAGAGAAAACCATCACAAGCCGGGTCCCTGAAGTGGGGAGGCACCACACCACACCAGGGCATCTGGAGGCCAGTGCACTGGCAGGAAGCAGGTGACTCACCATGCCAGGACAGGGTGGGCAGAGAGGAGGCAAGAGGCCTTGGGGATACCACAGCACACAAGCCAGCCCATGCCCCTGAGCCCCCTCACTTGAGCCCAGGGTGGGAGGAGTGGGGCAGCTGGAGGGTGCTCACTCCAAGATGGCCCCAGGATGGCCAGAGTGGTTTTGGGCACCTGTGAGGAGGACCCTCTCAGCTGCCTGGTGGTTCTTGGCTGCTGGACAAGCAGGGCTGGACCTGCTTCCACACAGAGACCCCTGGCTGTGTGGGCTCGGGATCAGGGGAAGTGCTTCACCCCCGATTTGGAGAACAAGGGACTGTCACAGAGCGTCGAGCCACTGCAGGAGAGGCCAGCTTCACCAGCGCCCCTGCCCAACACGCCTGCACGGCTGCTGCAGCATGAGTTGGGTGCACCATGGGGCTCCCTTTAGGTGGTTCACTAGATGTGTGGCCCTTGCTGCGAGCCGAGGTCTGAAGGAACTTGGTTCCCCGGGGTGGCCATGCGAGTCCTTGGGAGCGTCCTGTCATTCATGCCTGGCTGGGCAGGGAAAGCCCTCCGAGCCAGGAGGGACAGGCCCAACGGGGGTGTGGCTGACTGCAGCGGAGTGCCAGGGAGGCCCCAGGCCCTTCTTGCCTACGTGGGGGTGGCGGTTGACAGGGCAGTTCTCTAGCCACCCCCCGGAAGGACAAGTCTCTTTCTGTCAGGGCTCATTCTTAGTGTGCTGACCCTGTCCTTGAGGCCAGTCCCCGTCCCCACAGAAGTGGAAGCATTTGTGTGCTTCTTGCCTCCTGGACTCACTCATGTGACTGTGGACAATCTGCCCACCACCTACTGGAAAGATCCTGCTACAGGAGCCTCAGGAATGGGACCTGAGAGCTGCTTGCCAGAGGCCTGGCTCTGCTGAAGACCAGCTGAGCTCCCGCCTAGCCCACGTCTTCCGGTATGGACGGCGCCCTCCCTCCAGGAGACTTTTGGGAAATACGGGTTCCTCAGTGGTCCCAGACCCCTGGCATGGGACTGCCTCAGGAGCTCTGCTCAGGCCTGGTGTTGGCTCAGGCACGCTGGGCAGCAGCAGCCGAGAGAGGCCGCAGCGACCCACCAGCTCTGCTCCGGCTCCTATCTCTGCTGTCCTGTGTTGGTAGTCACCAACAAGCCTGGGGGCCTCAGTTACTTCAAGTATGGAACATCCAAGGGCAAGGAAGGACCAGGGGCACGTACTGCAGCGTCAGGCCTTCCATAAGGAGAAGGGCTTTAGGGACTGATGCCCAGGTACCCTGGGTGCTCACGGGCAGTTTCCTGGAGGGCAGCCCCATCTGTGCCAAGTGGGTTTTGGTGACTTGTGGTTCTGGCATGCCAGCTGCACCAGCAGGTCTGAGGTGGCCCCCATGAGAGTCCAGGACCTTGGAGCCCAGCTGGCTCTGTAGGCAGGGGAGGGGCCAGCACCCTAAGGAGCCAACTTTAGGGTCTAGAGGGGATGCAGGCTGGGAACATAGTCCCTCCCTGGGCTCAGGTCGGGTTGTGGCTGCTGCAGGTCCATGGGGGTGCACAGCCCGTCCGTCTCTCCACAGCTGCCAGGTGGTATTTCTTTGGCAGTGCCCCTCCTTCCCACTTTGCTAGAAAAACTGAGCTAAGAGAGTTGACACAAACTCTCAAGGACATGTGCAGCTCTCTAAGCAGCCGGGGTGTGTCCTGGCCAGGGCCCCCTCTGTGCCTGCTGTTGGGCAGGACGTCACTGCTGGTGGGGCGGGGCTGGCTCCTGACACGTGGGCGGCATGGAAGCAGGACAGTGCACACAGGGGACACGCCCGACTTGCAGACGGACTTACTTCTGTGGAGCACGACCCTCTTCTGCAAACCCCGGCATGCGAGCAGGTGGAAAAGACAAACGGAGCGATTGGGACAGCACTGCAAAATTAACTAAAAAGCAAGAGAAAAGCAGCTTCCTCTGAGGCTGGGATGAGAGCCGAGGTGCAGACTCCGGCTGAGACCCTGGCCGCACCAGACCCTTCCAGCAGAACCTTAGAAACTAACAGCTGGCAGGCGAATTGAGCCTGGCCACCCTCGACCTGGGCTGGCGTCAGATGGGAGTGTCTCCTGCTGCCACCTGACAGCCACCCTGCTGCTGCTCCCTCTGGCAGCTCCAGCCAGGCTAATGCCGCAGCCCCGCCCAGCATGGCCAGGCAATCGGCATGGGAGCGGGGAGCACATGGGGTGGGCTTGGCCCTCCCCGCTTCAGAAGCCTGGTCCCTCTGGTTCGTCACCAGTGTGATTCACTGGGTCCTCCCGCAGATCATTACGCTGCTAAGCAACCGTGGGGTGCGGGCGGAACACAGGAATCTGTTGTCCTGATTTAGAATCAACACTGGCTCACACCCCCTCGCTTGGACGATCGCTCTCTAGTCTGCCTTTTAATTCAAATCCATACGGAAACATGAGAATTAAAAAAGAGAAACCAGCCCAAGAGCGAGCAGGTGCTGAGGGCGCTGCTCTGTGAGCAGCTTCTCACGCAGGCAAGCGCAGGCAGGCTCCTGGGCAGCACCGGGGGCCAGGGACCCGCTGCCCCCCCACCAGGCGCCCTCTGCACCACGTGGGGCATTAGGGACAAGCCCCATCGAGGGTGGCGCTTACTCGCACACACCTCCCACCAGCTTACTCTATCTTCAGCCTCTGCACAATGGGGCAGGGAAACGAGCAGGGTTCTGGGTCGCCAGCCCACCGCCCCCAGCCCCCAGCCCCCAGCCTTCCCCTGGAACTCTGCTTGTCTGGCCACCTCCTGTCTCAGCAGCTGGGACCCATAATCACCCCCAAGCTGCCCCCTGTCCTGGGGCTGGTTGTTGAATGGACCATTTTCTGGGTCAGGATGCCAGGTGATTTGACCAGGATCCCAGAGCCAGGAGAGGGTGGCTTTGGGATCAGCAGCCATCCCACAGGGACCGGTTTCCTATGAGGGGTTCACAAAGATGGGTCACAGTCACCCTGTGCCACGCTCTTGCCCAACGTGCCTCCTATCCAAAATGGAGCAAGAACGAGCGCCCACCTTGGACGAGCAGTGTCAGCACCCCCCCCCCTTCCAGCACCGCCTATGGGAAACCACTTTCCAGGGCCTCTCCAGGGCCTCTCTGTCCTCTCCTTGCACGTCACACGGTGCCAGGACGTGCTGAGGCCACGTGGTGGCGCTGAGGTACAGAACACCACAGCAGCTCCTGCAGCTGGGAGTCTGGGCCACACGCCCAGCCAGGCAGAGATGGTTTATTAAGCTCCCATTATCGACTCCTCCAACCCAGAGTCAGGATCACACTGCAGGAGTCGCAGAGGGCGGGAGGAGCTGGCAGGAGAGGTGGCTGCTGAACGCCAGGGACCCTGGGAAGGACAGGGGTGCCTTTCCTGAGAGCTGGCCCAAGCTCATTCCGCAGGCAGCTGGAATCTGCACTCCCGACGGCCAACCCAGAGGACCCTCCTGTAGCCATCACAGAGGGCTGGTGACCCAGAGGGTGCCCAGTATGCACCCGCCCTCTGATGGAGGCAAAGCTGGCCGTTCCACCCGTGTGCTCATGGAGAGCACAGGTTATCTGGCTGTAAGGATGCCTGGGGCGGGCTGTCATGCCTCGGTGAAGCTGCCCCCTGGGTGGGCTGTGACAGCCCCAGAGCGGGGGCCGTGTGTGGTTTTCAGGGTTTCTGGGGCGTGTGCCCCTCATGTCCCCCTGCCTGTCTCAGAGTGCAGGACTCGTTTCCGTCTTGGACCCCCATGGCAGCCTCCCGTGCCACCGTGTGAGCCCCTGCTTCCGGGCCACGCCACAGCCTCAGTATCTTTGGGAAGCAACAATTGAGTCACGCCTCCAGCGTTCATGAGCCTTCCAGGAGCTGCCACCTGGGAATTCCCTTCCTTGGTGGCCTGGCCCATCCAGCCCCCTCCTGGCCTGGTTTCCTCAGTGTGGAGAGCGCCGCGAGGGCCTGGGCCTGGTACCCGCCGTCCCCTGCTTGTGCTCTGCCTCCCGTCCTCTGACAGCGGTTCCTTTGTGTATTCCACGTCACTGCCTTGGTCCCTCCAACTGCAGCAAGCCTTATCCTCGTAGTGCGTCCAGGTTGGGGGTATCTTGTTTCGCTATATTGTCTGTTTCCTCCATGGAAGAGGGGCCTGGAGAGCTTCCTGAGCTGCGGTAAGCACAGGGCCCAGCATGGTGCGCAGCACCCATGGGCATCGATGCCTGTGAACCGCCCAGCATGAACAACCCAGCCTCCTCCCTGGCACCTCTGCACTCTCCCCGCCCTGGCCAGGCTGTGGTTCTGAGCCAAGCACTGTCCGCTGATCCCGTGCGTCTGCTCTTGGGTAGCTTGTTTTTTCTCCAGTGCGTGACTTTAACCAAGACCCCCAAGTGCTCTGCTCCTGGGTCTGCAAAGCAGCAAGAATCCCTCATGCCCAGCACCCCCAGTGTTGTGGAATCGAGTGTACTGACAGGCACCCAGGGTCCCTGAGGTAAAAATTGGGTGTGGGTGACGGCATGTGGCAGCATGGATCGTGTGCACACTGAGAGCGTGGGTGGCCAGCACCGCATCCTCTGGGTCCCAGGGAAGGCGGGGCTGCAGGCCTCACCTGGGCCCAGCCTGCGGTACTGGCGGGCAGGGAGCCATGGCAGTGACTCCGGCCCTGAGCTTCATCTGAGGGATAGCCAGCGACTTCTGGTGGAGACCCACACCCCGTGCCCTTCCTTTGCTTGGACCTGGTGTGACCAGTGATGAGATTACTTCCCTGGCATAATGAGGCGGGTGGCCGAGAGCTGCCCGATGGCTCCTGTCTTGGCCGAGTTTTCTGGTTAGGTCTGAGAGTCACCCCAACACTGTCCTAAAGAAAACTTCCTGGGCAGCTTTGTGGTGCAGATGTCCCCAAATTCCGTGTCGCCCCTGAGGTCAGGGAACAGCTTTGAGAAGCCCTGGCGCCTCCTGATGACTGAGCTTTCTTGTTACCAGCCTCAGGGTGACCAGAGCGCAGCCCTGCGGATGCTCTGTAGCTAACTGACCTTTCCCAGGCACCCCTTGTTCCAGTGAGTGGCCGGGAGCTGACCTGGAGGCACCGTGCTGGGTGGGTGGTGCTGTGCTTCAAAGCTCTGGCCTCGTCTGCGGGTGGGAGAACCTCAGGCCTGCAGGGGACCTGACGCTCAGTCGTGGGTGACTGCCTTGTAGGTCGGGCCAAGCTCTTGCCAAGTCCGACTTGGGTCACGGAAAGAATGGCAGGGCTGCTGTTTCTAGCCTCCAAGTATGGGTCGGAGGCTGCTCTCGGAAGCCACCCAAACTGTGCCAGGCGATGGCTTCTTTGAGGCCTTTCCGCACCAGAGACAGTGCAGGGCCGAGGCCCTCTGCAAGGGAGCCAGCCGGTCTCACCCAACTCCAGGTGTAGTGTCCAGAGAAGGTGGGCTACCCCGGTGCTGGCTGGAGTCCCCCGTGGATGTGGACCCCGGACTCACTAGCGGATGCACTGGGGGACCTTGGCTCGGAAACCATGGCTGAGGTTGGGCTGCCCGGCCTCCACGATGAATCTGCTTCTCTGGCTGTGGACTCCTCTCGCTCCTTCCCTTCTGCAGACAGCACTGAGGAGGGCACCAAGATTCTGGAGGTCTGGCCCAAGTCCTGGCTCTGGCTCCCACTGGCCAAGCATAGATGCAAGTGCCTGGGCCACCTGGAAAGCCTGCCCCATACCAGGTCCTGTTCCCAGCACTTTTAAGCATTGTCCTGTGTGACAGCCCCCCACGGGACGTGAGTGCTGAGATGTGGCCTTCTGGCTGCTACTCCCACATGACGAGGTGGCCACATAAAGAACTGCTGGTGTATGTGAAGCCCCGAGTGGGCCCTGAGCGAGTGGGTTCCAGCTTGCCTGAGACTGAGTAGGCACACAGGTGTTTGCGGGTACACACACGCATGGCACGGAGTTCCTAGGGTTCCCTCAGCCCCCAGGCGGCAGTGGGCGGGCTCGCAGGGAACTTCTCTGCTTGGAGAGGCTTGTGACTGTCACTGGTAGTGGGGGAGCCCATCGCAGTGGCATCAGGCATGAAGAGTGCTCACCTGTGCTCACAGGCTCCTGGGGGGACCAGGCCGGTGCTCTCAGGCCCAGCTGCAGGGTGCCATCACCGCGAGGGTTCCACCCAGGAGAGGGCAGAATGCTTGGTCATGGGGCAATGAAGGCTGAGGCCCACCTTCGTGGGAGAAACGAGGGCACACCCGGCCTGGGGGGACAGGATGAGGACAGCCAGGGCTCAGGCAGGGCAGGGCCAAGGGCTGCGCGGGTCCCAGAGCAGGCGTGCCGGTTGAGCCTGCTGGCTTCCCATCCATGTCCCTCAGGTGCCGTGGAAGTGACTCTACCTGATGCCCAGTGGCCGGCTGGAGTCAGTGGGGGCTTTTCCTTTGGGACATCTGCCCTGGGTGGTTGTGCTCAGAATCCCCCAGCAAAGCACAGCCTGGCACCTCCCCACCCTTGGACCGCTGGTGATGGCGGAGGGAGAACCCACGCACATGTGCTGACACCAGCCTCAAACTTGGCCCTCGACCTGCGCCCTTCCTCTGAGGCCGCAGGTGTGGCTGCACTCTGAGCTTGGCATGGGCTTCAGCAAGCCTCGACCTGGTCTCCGTGGTCCTGCACAGGCCTGGGGCACACAGCCACCTCATGTCACTATGGACCTCCAGGAGGGAGCTCGACCTCCTGCCAGGACGGCCGCGGCTTTGACTCTGCTGTCCCGGAGTCCGGAGGTGACAGCACTCAGCGATGGCCTAACGGTGTGGCCAACACAGACGAGGAACTGTTGTCCTCTTGGGCTGCTCCCCAGGGACTTTTCCTGGGCAGCCTGGGCAAGGTGCGCCCAAGCCAGCAGGGCACTTACCTTGGAGCAAGGCTGGCGGGCTTGATTCCCGCCGGCGAGTCCAGTCCTTCCCCCGGCTTGGCCGATTTCTCTCGGTTCATTTGCTGCAGGATTGAGTTCAATTCACTAATAACGTTTGCCTTTGGGCCTGAGAGAATCGGGCTTTTGACCTCTGTGATGTCGCCCCACAGCTTGGAAGTCCTTGGCTGGATGACCTTGGCCAACCCGGGCTGGGTGCTGCCTGGTGGGGGCGGGGGTGCGGGCGGGGGAATCACAAAGCCGTCCCCGTCTTCCTCCAGGAGTGCGTCCTGAAAGAGCGCATTGCTCTTGTGAATGATGGGCTTCATTTTTGGCTTTGGAGGGACGGGGGGCTTGTCGACCACGAACGCTTGCCCGTCTGCATAGACTGTGCAGGTGTCCACGCTCTCCCCGCCCTCGGAGGACAGGGTGGAGATGCTGGACACCGTGGAGATGGTGCTGGTGGTCTCAAGGTGGTGGTCACTGCTGCTGCGGCTGTCCACCTCCTCAATCCCAGAGTCGGCCACGGCGTCAAAGCTCTCGGGGGGTGGCAGGAACGAGGCAGGCAGGCAGTTGGAGAGGCTGGCTGGCTTCTTGCTGTCTGCAGGGTTGGCTGGCTGGCTGGAGTTCAACGAAGGGGATGGAGGGGCATCGGTTTTCTTCTGCTTGACCAAGTCAGTGAGAGCCGGGATGGGAGCAGCGCGGTCATCGGGAATATCAAAACTATTTGCAAATTCCAGGGGAGGAGGCAATGGCTCTGTGAAAACAAAATCCTCATCCAAGTCCACGGATGCCAGAGGGGGAGGAGGGATGCGGAATGGCAAGACCACCGCCTCTTCCATGGAGCCCACCGCCACGATGGTCCTGCCGGGCGCGGTGGCGGGCTCAGGGGCGGCGGAGATCTGTAAAGCACCTTCGGTTTCGGAAACGCCTTCTGGCACCGTGGAGGGCGGGTGGTCCAGCTGCACCTCCTCCTCCTCCCGCTCCTCCTCCTCCTCCTCCTCTTCCTCCTCCTCCTCCTCTTCCAGGGGGCCGCCCACCTGGGCGTCCACCGTGTGTACCATCAGCAGGCCGGCTGACTTCTGCTGTGCTGTGTCCACGATGTTGATCAGCATATTCTTGTCCCCGCCTCTCCGGTCCTTGCCTAGGTCGGTCTCGTACTTGTTCTCTGTCTCCTGCCGCCGCAGGGGTCCCCGGGTGTTCTGCCTGGTGACTGGAGGGAAGCCAGTGTCCACACTGGGCCGCATTTTGGTATCGATATAGAGAGGTTTGTTGAGGTCGGCCTTGGGGGCCTCTCCCTTGGGCCCCTGCTGGGACTCCTTCATGGCTCGGTCCCTTGCAGATAGTGCGAGGGCCAGGGGGGAGCTGGGATCTAGCAGGCGCCCCGTGAGAGGGTGGACGTAATTCTCAGGGCCAACCGTGTTGCTGCTCTTGGGGGGTGCTGCTGGGCTGCTCTCGGGCCCCTTGGCTTTGGATACAGAATTCGGGGCCCTCCCGGCCTCACCCTGAGAAACGGCCTCACCACTGCCCATGAAATGGTTCTCGGGCTCCCTTGGTGCTGCCCCTGGTGTGGGCGATGCCAGCTGCTCACTGCTGTCCTCATCACCAAACCCACCCTCCTCTGGGAACTTGGAGGGCCGCATCCGGGGGGCGGGCGGTCCCAGCCCCACATCCTCATCCCCCAGGTCTGTGGAGAGGAAGGCCGGGGAGTTCCTCCTGGCTTCCAGCCGCTTCTCCCGGTCACGGACGGCCCCCGCGATGGCTGCGGCAAAGGGACTGCTGGAGGGGAGGCCGTCGTCGGGCCGCAGCTGGCCGGGTAGCTCCGCGGCCTGAGGCTCGATCTCCATGCTGCTGCCCTGGCTGCTCTTGCCGCTGCTGCTGGTGGAGGGTTCCTTGACGATGATGGTGGGGATGGGGATGGAGCACGTCTTCTCGGGGCTGTCCTCCACGTTGGACTGCTTCACCAGCATGCCCTTCCGCCGGGCGGGCTTGGCGGGCACGTAGACGGCTTTGCTGGCGATCTTGCCCACCTCCGAGTACGGGTTCTCCGGCATCTGGCCCCGCTTGCTGCGGAAGGTGGCCTGGGGCACAGCGCTCCGTCCGCAGAGGTCCTCAGAGTCCAGAGAGTAGCGGTCCAGCTCGCGCCTGTAGAACATGCCCTTCTCTCTCATCATCGTGGCCACGGTGTCAGACCTGGTGGCGGGGGACACCTTGGCAGCGGAATTCTGATTGAACGCGGGCTTGATTGTCCCATAGACTCTTGGAGTCGGGGACTTGGGGCAGTTGTAGGCTGCGGGGGAGGGTGGAGGTGGAGACGGGGGCACGGACTGCGGCGGAGGGGGGATGTCTTCAGACGTGTCCGGCATGGACAGGCTTCTGGTGAACTTCAGCATTGGAGGGGCCAGGAACTGCCGCTCTTCCTCTGTTATTCCTGTGGGCGGAAAAGGGGCTTAGCTTTATATCTCAGCCCAGCAAAGCCCACCGCAGGTTTAGGCCACGCTGCGCACTCGGACAGCACGCGATACACAACACAGCACAAGCCGCAACGCAGAGTGTGGCTGTGGGGCCATCCTGCGCCACACGCTCTGTGCCACACCCCGGAAGAGAAGGGTAGGCCCTGGAGTCGTGGGCTTGTGCAGTGGGCTGCTCTCCAGGCCACGCCTGCTTCCCTGAGCCCTCCTCTCTGTGCGTGCATGCGTGTGTGCGTGTGTGTGTGTGCGTGTGCCCATGTGTGGGCTCTCCAGGCCATGCCTGAGCCCTCCTGGCTCTGTGTGCATGCGTGTGTTTGTGTGTGCATGCATGTGTTTGTGTGTGCATGTGTGTGGGCTCTCCAAGCCATGCCTGGGCCCCTGAGCTCTCCTGGCTGTGTGTGCATGCGTGTGTGTGCGTGTGTACGTGGGCTCTCCAAGCCATGCCTGGGTCCCTGAGCCCTCCTCGCTATGCGTGCATGTGTGCGCGCGTGCACACGTGTGTGCATGCGTGTGTGTGCACATGTGTGTGTGCACGCGTGTGAGTGCTTAGGTGGGCTGGGCTGGCAGCACTGGACTTCCCTCCCTCCATTCCTGTCCTGTTCCTAGAGCCTGGGGCTGTCACCTGCCCACTGGAGGCCAGGGGCACAAGGGTGGAAGGGGCCTGCTCTGTGTCCTCCCACAGGCACAGGGATGGTTCTGCTGTCCAGATGGCATGTGTGCCCTGTTGCCCCGCCCAGGTGTGCAGGCAGACCCCCATCTGGGCAGAGCCATGTCCTGCTGGTGGTCACGTGGGTGGTGTCACCACGGTGGTCTCTTGTGAGGTGCAGAAGCCTGCTTTGTCACTTGATGTGTCTGGGCCACACCAAGGGCTGTGTGTGCTGAGCCCCTGGGTTGCTCGGTAGGGTGGCTGTGACCTGGCTGGCTCAGAGGTAGGACTGTCTGGTTCTGGAGCCTGTCATGGCAGGGTGCCTGGATCCCTCCAACCAAAGCCCCCTCCCCCTCCCTCAGCAGGACCCTGAGCAGGCGCTCAGCAGGGGTGGGGCACCCTCTCATATCAGCCCCAAAACTCCACGGTGGCCTGTCTAGGACCCCCTGGCCGAGGCTGAGCGCTGCGGCAGCCTCCCCGTCCAACCGGGGTGCACGTGAAGCTGGCCAGCACAGCTCAGAGCCACGTTCCGAGACCTGGCTGACCCGGGGAGCACTCTCTGCCTGTGGATTGGTGTGACTACAGACTGAAGCACAGTCAAGACACGGACACATGGACAGAAGCAACACAGCAGCAGACGCCAAGGACCACGGCCGCACAGGGCATGCAGGGTTTTCAGAGGCAGCAAAACAAACTACGTGAAATCAAAAACGTTCCTAGGACAGACTACAATCATTTATTCCAATGAAAGCTTCCTTTGATAAGGGTATTCCAAATTCCACATGCTCCTGTGGGAGGTGACTCGGCACGGCCAAGGCTGCTGCTGACGCCTACTCAGCTGACCTCTGGCTGCGTGCTGGGCGCCTGACACAGCCTCCCAAGGAGTAATGATTTAAGAATACGCCTTATAAAGTCAACTGGGAGACGTTCAAATCACAGATTCCACACTGGAAGGTTCACTAACCTGATAGAAAGATTCTGCTGTCTGACAGGAGGAAACCAATTGTTATTAACCGGAAAAGACCCAGGGACCCCACGTGGCGTGTGCGCACCTCCACGGTGGCCCCACGCCAGGAGGGGCGGGTGTGAGGAGCAGCGGACACAGCTCGACGCTGCCTTCTGCTCACACTACAGCCCCGCCTGCAGCAGCAAACAGTTCCCAGAACTCCCAGGACCAGAGCTGAGGCCGGAGGCTGGGCGGGGAGGCCGGAGGCCGGAGGCCGGGGCACACGCTCTCACTCTTCTCTGTACATGGCAAAGCCCACCATGTCCGGCAGTGGCTTGGCTTCTAGGAAAGGACGAGGCTTGGTTCCTCTCCCAGAGCATTTGTCAAGGGGTCAGGTCCACCCTTCCTGCCAGAGTCAACGGGAACACCTGGGATGGTCACAAGGAAGGCAGGAGCCGCTCTCCTGGCCAGTGCGCTCTTCCCTCCGCATTCAAGGACCTGACCCAGCCACCCGAAGAGTATGTCCCTTGAGCTGTCCATAAAACAAGGGTGCAGGAGTCCACTCACCCTGTCACTGCCCACCCCCTCCTTCCTGGCACAAGGCCCCTTTCACCCCAGCTGTCACAGTTAGCCTGTCAAGATCAGAGACGCCACCTGGATTGCATGTCTGCAGGGTGGGAAGGTTTCCTATTCTTTCGCGAGGTTCTGTGGCTACCTGGCAGGTGAGCAGGTACCTGCCCCTTGGTAGGGTGCAGGTGCCAAGACAGCCACCGGCCCAGGCCCGCACTCCTGAGGGCCCTGAGGGCTGCTGGAAGCCATGGGGTCACTTCTCTGGGTGAGGGTCATGCTGCTTACCTATGGATTTCTGCCTTCGCATCGCACCTCGGGGTAGGCCCAGCAATGGGCCTTTCGGGCTCCCGGGAACTGTGGGTGTCATCACAGCAATCCCTTGGCGCTCATACACAGACTGCAAACCAGAGAGCTGGGTGAGACGCGGTGGCCATGGCCAGAGGGCAGCAGGGAAGCCCCTCGCTGCCGCGGCCCCAGGTGACGTGGAGCAATGTGAACTCCCAGGGCTGCAGGAGGCTGTGCCGTGAGCCAGGCAGCCCCTGCCACCTCTCCATCAGCGCTGCCCGTGCAGATGCAGGGACACCCTTCATCAGAGCAGCTGGACAAGGCTCTGGTGCCAGGACCGTGGGCATAGCACACAGCAGTGGGCAGTGGGTTTTGCCTGGGCTGCACCCTGTGGCCTTGGCCATGTTCTCAAGCAGGGCCTCCTTTCCTTCTCTGTAAAGTGGGCCAGTGCGGCCCACGGCGTGTGCAGGGAACGCAGCCCAGGCCCTGTGCGGGTGAGTGGGGGCTCCTGCGAGCTGCAGGCCTGCTGGGAGGACCCCAGCGCTCCCCTGCTCTGCTTGGAGGTTGGGCCCCTGCGTGGTCCTGCCAGCACTCATGGGCCTTCCCAGGTGCGGCTTTGCACCGCTGAGATGGAGGCCATGTGCCCCAGGGCATCAACAGACACATGCTCATGGCAAACACGTTTGTGTGCTCCCTTCAGCCCCAGCATGGGGACGGCCGCAGGACTCCTTCTGCTCAGTAGCCTCCCTGAGGCTGGGGAAGGGGGCCGGAGCCTGCCTCCCTGGGACCTCAAGGGCAGCTGTCCCCAGGGCCAGTAGGGCTGGGGAGTATGTGGGACAGGGTGTGGTGTGTGGGTACAGCAGGGGTGCGAGTGCCCCTTGTGGAGGTCTGGAGGTGAGGGAGGCGGCCGAGTACTGATTTCAATCATCAACAGTGGTGTTTGTTTCCATATGTTACATAAAACTCCATCAAATTCGCAGTGTTGTGGGTGTTAATGTTTAAAAGGGCTGGATTGAGTTGATTCAGAGAAGGCACCAAGCTAAGCAATTGTGAAAGGCGGTGCTCAGCCTGGAAGCCAGGCACAGGAGGGGGGCCCAGAGGTCTCTTGCCAGCTCTGGGTGGTGACAAGCCCTGCCTTCGTAGCCTGGGCCGCTCCACTGCAGCTCTGCCCCTGCCTGAGCCGGGCCATGAGGGAGCCAGGAACTCAGGTACAGAGGACAGGGTCGCCCAGTCTCTGCCCTCCAGCTGTCTGTGTGGAGGACCACGGTGCCATATGGTGGCCCGATGGCCTCTTCCACCCCAGAGAGACTGTGTCCGAGTAGCTCCAGGGCCTTAAGCTCACAGGTCTTCGGCTGAGCACGTGGAGGGAGCCCCTGGGGCCCAGGAGTGCAGAGCTGAGTTTGCTGGGTGAGGGAGTGGAGCGGCTCAGGCTCCTGCCTGCTCTGTGGCCACTGGGAACTGGGCTTAGGGCCTGTGGTGAGGGGCTCCCTCTGCACCCCCACTTGCCCCTATCCCAGGCCCTCAGCCCACAGTCCCAGGGTTACAGCCACTCACATTCATGTCTGAGACGGCTGGGAAGCACCTGCTGCTGGGCCGCTGCTTGATGGTCGCTACCCTGGACTCCACAGCCACGCTCTCGGCAGTGCGGGACGGCTTGGGGGCCGGGACCGGCTCTTCTGCTTTATCTGCAACACAGCGTGAGGTTGGAGGGGCCACAGCCATCAGGAGGGCAGGGCGGAGTTAGGAGGATGGAAGCGCAGCAGCTACATGTCACTCGGGGTGGCAGCTGTCACCCTGGCCCTGGGTGCACCTGGACAGACAGTGTAGCACAGCCTCAATCCCCTCAGCGCCCAGAGACCCTGGAGCAGGCATCTGTCCTCACTAATGGGATGGGGTTTTGGATAATATTCTAGAAGTTTGAAGAGAGACCTGGAAACGTGGTTCTCTTTGTAACTAAGCACAGTTTTCAAGACAAGGGTCCTACACCTGGGCTGGGACTGACGGCGCGTGCTTAGGAAATGTGCAGGACACCCAGGAGTCCCCACATGACATTCTGCATGGGAAGTTACCACTTACTGTCTGCGTGGTAGAAGAAGAAACTGACCCACTGCAAAGCCCCCAGAGCCAGCCACCACGCAGTCACCCAGTATGAGCACCTGGGCCTTCTGAAGGGCAGGCCAGACCCGAGGCCACAAGCGGGTGTGCAGGGATGGGGTGTCTGGGATGCCAAGCCGGGCTCGTGTCACAAACCCTCGACTGCACAGAGCAGCTGACATGTGACCCTGACGCAGTGGGAGATGGTTAATTCCAGACAGGCGCGGGTTTCTGGGGTTCACACGGGACAGCTGCAGGCCCAGTCCTGCCCACATTGGCCCTTAGCTGGCCCTTGACCCCAGAGCTTTGCATTGGTCAAGAGTGCGAAGAGAAGTGTGTACAAGTGGGGACATGTGACAGCTGTGTGGCTTGGCCCTGCTGCTCTTCACCACCTCTTCTGCATGGGCCTGTGTGTTCACCGGCAGGATGCTGGGGAGTGGCAGAGGGTGAGGAGGCCCGTCCTCCCCTGGGGCCTCGCCTCCCTCAGGGCCAGTGCAGCGGCTGCACTCACAGGCCCACCTGGCCCTGCTGCCCAGGCTCTCCAGCCCGCAGCTGCCCTCGCCCGACCATGGTCTGCTCTGTGCTCAGTGAGCACCTGCCCTGCAGGGACTGCAGTCATGCGTTCTCCCCCCAAGCTGGGGCATCTCTATACCCAAGGCCTTCCTCGCACCCTTCTGGCCTGGCATGCAGCCTCGCTGCCCCTCTGCTCACTTCCACCCGCGCTGGCTCCCTGCCTCCACCCGGAGGCCTATCTGCCTTGCAGGTCTGGCGTGGATTTCTCTGGAGTCCTTTTCTGGCTAGCTCTGAGCTTGTTTCCATGCAGGTTGCCTCTGCCATGCCAGCTAGCTGCTCAGGAGGTGCAGGTGACCTGCTCTGGTGAGCCAGCCAGGATGCATGGGTCCGGCTTGATCTGCCACCAGAAGCTGAGCCTGTTGGCATCAACCGTTTGGCTTTGCTTCAGTTGAGGTGTGACCGCTGGTGGCCCCAGAGTATCTTCTTCAAGGAAGGGGACTGAGGTTTCTCCATCACCGGGGAGCTCCATGTCACCATTGCAGTGAGCACGGGGTGGGACACACCAGAGTCGCTCTGGAAACCCGCAGTTCTTGACAGTGCTGGCCCTGCCTCCTTTCCTGCCCTCCAGAGAGGGCGAGGCCTGGGGACGCTGCAGCCTGAGTGAGGCTGGAAGGTGGACTTTCAGCGGGTGCCACTGAATCACATGAGGGGTGACTTCAGCCCTGTGAGATGTGGGACGTTTCAGTGGTGGGGCTTTAGGGCTCCTGCAAAACCCGGCCGCCTCTGATTTGTGCACAAGCTGCAAAAAGTCAAGGGCACCCTACAGGCTGGACGCAGCCGCCAGTCTGTTTCTTTGGAGCCGACGGAGCTGGTTCACTCCTGTGGTACTCGGGGTCCATCGTCCCACCTGGAATGTTCTGGTGCTCAGAAGGCACTGTGGTCAACCACAGTCCAGTCCCCGGAGGGAAGTCGAGGCCCTAGATCCCATTACTCACTGTAGAGGGTGTACTCATCTTACAGGGTCTAAGATGCTTGCGGTCACACAGGTGGGGCCTGTGAGACCAGGAGGACTGAGCTCCCTCTGTAGCTCTGGGGGCCGCAGCAGTGGAATGCTTGTTTGGAACGGGCTTGGGCTGTGACCAGGCCACCTGCTTGTCTAGCTGGCTGGAGAGCAGGGCGGGTGCATGTGGGCAATGTCCTCGCCGTCACATGCAGAGGACTGGTGTGGTCATGCCACTTCCTGGCCCTGCGCCTGGTCCCTGCTGCCTCCCCGCAGGCAGCTTGGCTGGGGGGTGTGGTCCGGGTGGAGGAGTGGCTCCTCCTCTCAGATTCCCCAGCCAAGGGGAGCTGCTGGTGGCCTGGCGGCTCAGCCTCCTCCTTGAGACCTCAGGAAGAGCTACAGGAGGAGCCAGGTTCCTGCCTGCATTCTGGCCTGAAGAGGAGGCTTCGTTTACAAAGACCCTGACGCCCCTGTTCAGAGAGTGGAGGAGGAGCTGAGATGAAGAGATGGTGTGAAAACTGCAGGCCCATCCAAGCAGAAACAGCCAAGATGGCCCAGAAACAGCCAAGATGAGCCGATGGAGCGCACCAAGCTGGCTCCCAGGCTGCACGAGAGGACCCGTGGCTGACGGGCCTCCAGGAGCAGCTCTGGAGGGAGCTCTGGAGCAAGGCCTTGGGCCTTCCAGGCGTGCTGGGCTGGCTGGCTCCCAGCCATGTTCCTCAGGGACGTTCCCTGAGCCTGCGGGTGCCTGGGTCTCAGGAAAACATCCCCACAAGTTGTCAGGAGTGTGGGACTGTGCCTGGCTGCTCAGGAGCACCCAGTGAGCTGGACGGGGCTAGCTTCGCAGCAGGAATCCCCAACAGCCATGGCAAACGGGGCAGCCCCGAGTGCAGGGCACAGCTCGCACCTGGGAGAACACGCTGGAGAGCTGTGTCCCACAGCTATGTGCAAGGTGGCACTGCAGCCAGAGCCCAGGATCCAGGCTCATTCAGAGCAAGCGTCATGGCCCCCTCGTTCTCAGGCCACTCTTGGGTGGAGCAATAGCACCCATTCTGGAAGTGTCCTGCATTAGCCCCTCCAGCAATGGCATGTGCAAATATGTCATGCGGCTGGGGACGGTCCAGGCACCATCGATCCAGGGCCACTCGTCCTCCAATCGTGGGCTTGAGCACAACTTTTGCAGGGCACCATCTGTGCCCCTCTGGGGGTGAGACACAAACATAGCCTTCCTCTGCTGCAGCCCTGCCCCCGGGAGCGGCCCACAGGTAGGGGAAGGGGCAGGAGGTCCCTGTGCAGCCAGAGGATTCAGGTCACTCCTACAAGTCATCGCCTGACCTGGCTGCCCTGCAGAGCCCTGGGCAGGGGTGTGTCCACAGGGCCAGCATATGGCAGTGGCCTGGGGTGCTGTGTCCCTGGGGCCAGCATATGGAGGTGACGGGGCTGGGGTGTGTCCCCAGGGCCAGCCATGTGGTGGTGGTCTCGCTTGCCATGAAGCTTGTGTCTCAGTGTCTGGAGACTAGGGCAAGTGCCCAGGGAGAACTCGGGGTCACTGAGCAGGGCAGGCAGGTGGGGTGGAACTGGGATTTGGGGGTGCTTAGCTGCTGCATGAATTTCCTGGGGCTGCCAGATCAAGGCCACAAGCCAAGTGGCCTAAGGGGGCAGAAATGTGTCCTCTGAGCTCTGGAGGCTGGAGTTCAGGGGAGGAGTGGGCAGGCCTGTTCCCTGGCTCCTGGTGGTGCCCAGCCCTGGGA
The DNA here is from genome assembly GCA_004027875.1 of Aplodontia rufa. Classification (NCBI taxonomy): domain Eukaryota; kingdom Metazoa; phylum Chordata; class Mammalia; order Rodentia; family Aplodontiidae; genus Aplodontia; species Aplodontia rufa. Next base: position 24,443 of record PVKS010001500.1, read on the forward strand.
CTCTTTGGTGCATCCCTCCCACCCTGAGGACCTGGGCGCTGGACATGAGTCTACCCAACCCCGCAAGACCACATCTTCACTGCCCCCAAAAGAACGTATTCCAAGTAACGTCCTGTTTATAGTTCTGGGTGGACACAGATTTGGGGGTGCACTTTTGAGTGCAGCGTGACTGCGAAGGCCAGTGTCCTGTCTCAGGGACCTGGTGCTCCCTACTGGGTTAGACAGCCTCCCTTAGAGGCTGGAGGATGGCGGCGGGGCGGGGGGGTGGTGGCTGCGGTGTGCTGAACGCTGCTGCTGCCCGTGCTGCTCCCAGCCCCACGTGCGGGGGTCCCAGTGCTAGCTGGGCGCGGGGACTGAGCTGGCGGGGCCTCGCAGTGCTGCGTCCTCACTGGGCCTCTTCTGCTGATGGTGGGGAACTTTTATCTCAGATTTGCAGCCCGATTCCTCTGCTGCTTGCGTGGACGTGGGTCTCTGCTCTCCAGGACCCCTGCCTGTCCTCTGCGGGACCTGCCCGGACCGAGTGGACCGTGCCTTTTGTCCTCCAGTATTCCACTCAAAATGAAGGAGGTGCCCTTGGGAGGCAGGAGGCCACAGCGCCCCCTGAGGCTCCGCCTCCCGGGGTCCCATGCCTTCTAGATGGTGGTCCTCTCCTGGCCAGCTCTGCCATGGCCCAGGCCCCTGAAGGGCTGTGCCTTTTTCATGAAGCCCCGTTCATGAAACTGGGGTTTGGCCTTGGATGGAGGGGCATTCACACACACCTAACCCAGGACCGAAAGATGCCTGGCACCCAGCAGGGCCAGCTGGGCACACCTGGGCAGCCCCCTGTGTTGGTGAAGAAGTGAAGGCTGCCAGCCTGGGAGGAAGCCAGGTGCCTGTCCTGCCCTGATGCTGGTCTTGCTGGATCCCACCCAACTTCAGGACCTAGCAGGCCACCTCTGCCTGGGTCCCCTCCCAGCCCAGGGCAGATGGGTGGCTAGGGAGTGCCTTGGTGGTCAGGAGAGGCACAGCAGCCTCCCCATGCAGCTCTGCCTGCCCCAGTGCAAAGGAAGCTTCCTGGGTGCTGCAAGGGACAGGCTTTGACCGTGTGAAGGGGACCGTGGGTCAGGGCTGCAGCCAGAGCCCCTGTCTGTAGCTGGGCACCATAGCCCAGGCTCTGGTGAGGCTCACAGGGTGGGTGGGGGAAGCATGGCCGGCTGTGACCACTCAGGGGTCCCTTCAGCTCCACATCAAGTGGTATGCACACAGCTCAGGGAGGAACACGCTGGGGAGTCACAGACAGGAGGCGCCAAGCAAACTGAACAGACGGAAACAGGATGTGCTCCAGGCCTGGGGCCTTGGAGCCTTGGAGCCACAGAGGGAAGGACACGGGGCTCACGGCACACTCTGGACGCACAGGTGTTCACAGGGGGCTTCTTTTCTACAGGGTGTGACGCCAGAGAACTGGGAACAGACACGCGTGTCCCTTACCCTTCTTCTTCCGCACTGAGGCTTGCAAACAGAAAGGGGAGCCGTGAGCCACTGCATGGCTGCCCACGGCCCAGCTCAGGGTGTGGCAGGGGACAGGCTAGGGACCCATCAAGGGGCCAGGGGGCTCTGCTCCTGGCCCTTGCCCTCCCCGCAGAGAAGGCGCTTTCCTGAGGTCCCAGCCCTCCTCCCCAGCACCCCGTGCAGGGGCCGAGCTCCACACGGACTTGGACGGTGGCCAGCCTGCAGCCTTCAGTGGGGCACTGTGGCCAGAGCACAGGGCCTGGGGCAGGGGCTCCAGGGCTCCGGGCACCTGCAGCAGGCTGCTTTAGAGAGGCTTTGCTTGCTGTCCTCTTGGGGGCCACAGGGAGTGGAGTGGCTCTGTGAGTTCGGGGGTGGTGCTGCAGGAGGGCTGCCTTGCACCGAGCCTCACACTCTAGACCCAGCCACAGCGAGAGCCTGGCCAGCCTTGGCACCCTGGGCCCGGGAAGGACGCTGGCTGCACCCTGCAGATTGTGGGGTGTTGGCCTGGGAGAGTGAGGAGGAGGGGGAGTTCTGTCCTGCTTTAATCTTTCGGTGGGGGTCCTAACGGTGTCCTGTGGAAGGCTGGTGTCAGTCACAAGTGACATCCAGGCAAGATGCCAAGGACAGGCGCTCAGTGTTCACCACATGGCCAGCTGGGCGGAAGCCTGGGCCTGCTTGCGCCAGGCCACGCCTGCTGTCGCTGGAGCAACGGTTACCCCCTCACCTTCTCTGGCTCTGAGTCATCCTCTTTCCAGAGGTGTCCCCAGGCTCCCAGTGACTTCCTTGAGGTGCTCCACAGTGTCTGGGTGGCCCGCACAGCCACCTCTGTTTAAAGGTCACTATGGCTCACATGGCTGGTCGTCACCCCTCCCTAGCCTACCAGATGGGGACAAGTGGCCAGAGCCTCTGGCTTCTGGAAGGTCTTTCGAGGTGCTGCTCCCTGAACTTGGTGAGCAACGCCATGTGCACCAGACCCCTTCTGCTCTGACCAACACCCGGCTGGGCAGGGCCAGCCGAGGCTGCAGGGTGCTGCTGTGGGGACCCTGCGGGGTTGCTTACCTTTGTCCACTAGTGAGGCCCCGAGTCAAGACAGAACAGTGTTAGAGAAACAGAAAAGCGCCACACCCCGCGAAGCTCCAGATGGAGGTGCCAAGCGTGGAGCTGCCAGGGCATGCAGGGGCAGGAGGGGGCGCTGGTGTCACCAAGGGGAAGCAAGCCAGCAGCGGCCATCACAGGCAGGGCGTGCAGCGCGGCTCTTACCGAGCTCCTCCAGCTCCGCCGTCATGGACTTGGAGCGTAGGGTGAGGGCTGTGGTGGGCGCTCGCTTTGGAGGCGGGGGAGCTGGACAGCAGACAGAGACAGAGGTGAGGCCACCGCAAGGCCCCTGCTCCACCCCTGCCCCCATCCCCACTCGGGATGTAGGAGCAACCCAGAGGCAGTGGCCCTGGGCCTGAGGCAGGCCAGGCAGATGTCACCCTGCAGCCCAGAGTGTTGCAGGGGGCATCTGGGTCGTGCTGTTTGGGCCACCATGGTTAGGGATCACACAGGTGCGCTGAGGCTGGATCCAGACAGCACTCTGGGCCAGGGGAGGGAGGGGCAGAGCACACTGCAGAAAGGACACAGCTCTGTCCCTGTGGGGTCAGCTTGTGATCGACAGTGTGGCCAAGGAGGCATGGATAACTCTGGCAGCCCATGAGCCATGGGCACAGGCCCTGTGTCCATCCAATGGCAGCAAGGACACAGGACTTTGGAAAAGCTGGGTTCCACCCTCCTCGCTGGGGGCTGGAGTGCCCCCTGCTGTGGACTCCTGCTGTGGCCTCAGCCTAGTCCAACTTCCCTGTTGTCACAGGTCTTGGGTCCTGGGTCCTGCACAGCTGCTCCTGGGAGAGCTGGCTGGAAGGGCTGCTGGGACCCACCACCTCATTCCGATCAGCGGGCCTGGGGTGCATCTGGACTGTGCTTGGTCCCCCTCTGTGAGCCCCGCACTACTCAGTGCCACCAGCTGCAGCCTCCCTTGGGAAGGAGGGTGACCCTGGGTCAATGTCAAGGCCCTGAGGACAAATTCCTGCCTGCCTCTGTGCCTGGTGGGTCTGGAGGCTCAGCAGTGGGCATCCCTCTGAGGTCCCTTTTGAGAGGACAAACCTTTCTTCCTGGCAGTGTCATCAGGGTCCAGACTCCTGGTCACCGTGACGACCTTAAGGACGAGGTGGTTCCCTCCCTGCCGGATCATGTTCACCACCTGCCTGTGGCCGACTTTGACGACGTTCTCATTGTTGACCTGCAGGAAGACAGGGACATGGGTCAGTGAGGGAGAAGGGCAGGGTTCCAGGGCTTTCCTGGGGCTGCAGGCCCTGTGTGGGCGCCTCAGAGCTGGTTGTCCAGCTGTGGCCTCGCCCCGGCCCCAGGCTTTCTGGCCCGCAGCAGCCCAGCCCTCTGGTGGTCGCTCCCCACAGGAAGCCCGAGTGGCACACGGACTGCGCAGGTATCTGGCCTCGGCGCCTTCGCCCTGCCTGCAGTGTGCACGGTCCGTGGCGTGAATGCCGGCCTGCCATTGCCACCAAGCTGCACCTGTGGCACCTGTGCTCTGCCCTGTGCCCAGCACCAACTCTGTCCAGCTAGAAGCAGGAAGAACAAACCCACAGGCTGAAGCTCAAGACCACTGTGCGGGCGGAAGTCCTGACACCTGCCCCTCGGTGGCCAGCAGCCACCCCTGGACTTGCTCAGAGTGGAACTGGAACTGGGGCGATGTAGCACGGGAGCTGCTGGCGAAGGGCAAGGGGAGCTTGCTAAGTGTGGGAGCAGCAGCCACCTCGGCCACACCCTGGCCCCCATGGCCCTTGGACAGCCGAGGTCGGGCTCCACCCATCAGAACAGGGGCTGCTGCCCTGGCTCCATCTGTGGCTCATCCATTCACCCACCCAACGCTTCCTTTCTGAGCGCCCACTAACAGCTGGGAGGCACGGGGTGACCGGCTAACCATCTGTCCCCACATGGGGGACGTGGGGGTGGTGAGCAAGACGCAAGGTCAGGAGTGCTGGGCACCACTGAGCAGCAGTCAAGAGGAGAGGTCGCGAGGACCAGCCCAGGTGTCTGCAGTCCTGACTATACAGCCCTGGACCCGAGACCTGGACCCGAGTCCTTCCCCACGAAAGGCCGGGCTCCTGTTCTCTGGAACCTTCTGTGTCTGTGAGTTCCTGGTAGCTGGACGTTGCCCTTGTGTGACTTTGGCTGTTCAGGAAGGAGAAGTTTGAACCTGTGCCTGGGGGGCCAGTGGGGCAGGGACCTTTCCTCTGCGGGTCAGAGCTGAGGCCATCCTCGGGCGGGGGTGGGGTGCTTAGGGCCAGGCTGCCAACGGCGCGTCTCATGCAGCTCAGGTCCTCACACCTGTGCTTGAGGCCTGTGCGGGTGGCATGCAAGGAGACCTGGGGGCTGCAAACGGTGTCCCTGCAGGAGGCCAGCCCACCCCACTTCCCAGAGCTGGCATGCATCTGGCCAGCCTCCTGCCTCCTGGCCTCCCCAGCAATGCTTCCGAGGCAGGCGTACCATGGGGTCCAGCACCAGAAGGAAGCTCTCTCCACTTTAGCAGGGGCACGAGGGCTGTCACATGCCAGACAGCACTGCTAGCACCTGCTGCCCAGGAGAGGCCCTGGGTTTTCAGCTCCCACCAGCTCCAGCCGCCACTGAGGCAGGAAGTGCGGCCCTGACTTTTGATGCCAGCTGCTTTCAGAGTTTCTGTGAATTTATTCTTTCTTTCTTTCTTTTTTTTTGGTGGTACTGTACTGAACCCAGGGTGCTCCAGGAGAGCTCTACCACTCAGCTACATGAACCCCCTTTTTTAAAAGAGAGTGAGTAAGGGAGGGAGGAAGGGAGGGGGAGAGAGAGAATCAGAATCAGTTTAATTTATTTTTCATCTGACCTTTTCTTCTCCAACAGTCAGTTGTGTCTGTGGTGCCAGGGTTTGAACCCAGGTCCTTGCTCATGCCAGGCAAGCACTCTCCCACTGAGTCCCTGCTCCAGCCCCTCCAATTCCCCCCTTTAAATTTTGAGACAGGGTCTCGTTAAGTTGTCCAGGCTGGCCTTGAATTTGCCATCCTCCTGTTTCAGCCTCCAGAGCCGCTGGGACCACAGGTGTGCACCACCCCCACCCCCAGTCACGTTTAGAATTTTAGGAAGGGGCAAAATGAACCCTGCGTATTGCTGGTCTCAGTCAGACCAAGGGACATGTGTGAAGTGGCTTCCAGCCTGAAGGCAAGCAGGTGGGGACCTGAGCCCCATGCTGAGCACCAGATCAGTTTCCTCCTGGCCTGAGCCGGGGTCACACAAAACGCTGCCTCGTGCCATAGCCTGTCCCTGCAATGGGAACAGGGACATGTGAGGGGCTACTGTTGGCCTGAGGGGAGGAGGAGTCTGGCACTCTGGCGCAGAGGCAGGTGCTTCAGGTGTCACCTCACCACGAGAGCCACTGAGCCACAGCCTGGAAGGACATTGGGGTCTGGGTTGGCCAGAGGCAGTGCAGCGGCCCCTTGGACTCACACAGCCAGCCCTGGCATGAAGCGCACAGCCCTGCGACTGACGGGCACTCGCATTTGACAACCGAGACTCAGTGAGGAACAGCTGTGAGACTCCCATGTGCATCTGCTGCGCACCCCTCCAGGGTGTGGATTAGGCTCTGCCAGTGTGGCACAGAGTGCAGAGCACACAGTGCAACCCCCATCAAGCCGCCCCCAGGACACGGAGGCCCCGAGGGAGAAATGGGCACTGGCACTGTGCTCGCTCTGACTTGGGTAGCGGCGCAGCCTGCCGGCCATGGACGCTGCCGGGCACAGGGCTTGTCCACTCCAGGGGAGTGGACAGGGCCCAAGGGTCTCTGCCCAGCCCACTGTGAAGCATTTGGGCACTGGTTGGTCCTGCCCAGATCCACCCGGAGTGGAGAGAGCCCCTGTACACCCTTACAAGGGTGCCCTCACTGATGAGCCACCTGGCGGTGTCCTCGTCCCTGCCTCCCTCCATCTTTGCAGGGAATGACTTTTCCTGGGGTAAGTTGTGGCACAGTGAGCCCCAGAGGTTACTGGAGTCTCCCTGGGATGGGCACACCGGGTCCCCGAGAGTCCACTCCCAGATTCCTTCCCCACAAAAGGTCGGGCTCCTCAAGCTGCAGGAACACGCGGGGGCAGCACCCCCACAGGGCATTCTGACCTCAGGGTGCTCTTAACCCCGGGGTGCCCCAGCTCGGCACCCTTCTCCTGCCCACGCTCCCCTCAACCACGTATGGATGGCAGAAGTCCTTCCCCAAAGGCAAGGGGCCGGGATCAGAGCCCCAGGCTGCACGGCTGCTTTGCCCTGGGTCAGCCCTGTGTACAGGGGAGACGCCACCAGGCATGCAATGCCCCCCTGAGCCACTGTGTGACTAGAAACACTCTCCCGAGAAGAGCAGGGTTGGGGCACCAGTGCCTGCCTTATGGCCACCTGAGACTCACTGGCAGCACAGGAATGTCTCTCAGTGCCTCCGCATCTCCCTCTGTAGACAAGCCTAAGTCAGCTGGACCTGCAACCCACAGTCCTTAAAACAGATGCCACAGATTGCTAATATGCGGATGGGCACTCCAGAGGAGGAAGGCTTGTGGTCCCTCCTCCACTCAGGTTGGGTTTTGCTGCTCCTCAAAAAACCTGGACCTGCAATTCTGGCATGCTGCCACCAGGGGGCGGTGTGCACACTTGCCTGCTCACAGCTCCACACCAGGCTCAGAGAAGCAGAGGCTCCTGGGGCTATGGCTTTGGAGAGCAGAAAGCTGTACAAATTACAGATCCAGTTCAATGCAAGAGAGTACCACGCCTCTCCACGAATCATCCTTACGTACAGCCACGTCCAGGAAGCCTGCGAGAGCCCAAGCCACAGGGCACACAGCCATGGCTCAGGGGTCTCCTGTGAGGAATGGAACACAGGCTTTACTGTGTAAATATTTCCCCCATTTAAATTGTCATTTAAAATACCAAAGTTGTGCATCATATTACAGCCTGAAGAGACGAGTCAAGGCTTGTCACGGCTGCGCCCTGCTTCTCACCTGGCTGATTCTGTGCCTCTCTCTCCCTCTCTACACGCCCGTCTATTGTTGCTGGGATGTTTATGTGTAGGTGTCATCTGCTGGCTCATCACTATGGGAAACCATGCCTTAGCTTAGGGCTGCTCAACAGTAGCACGGCTGATTGTGGCCTTGTTCTTGTAGGCGTGCGCTGTAGGATGCTTAGTGGTGTCCCTGAATTTTGTACACTAGATGCCCGCAGCTGCCCCTACACTCTCCGCTGGCACCTAGATTTTACTGCCATGGCACAGATTACAGAGCACACTGTGGGGACAGTGTCACACTAACCACAGGAGAGGAAGCCACCCCCAATGGAGAGACGTCTGCACTAACAGCCTGTATCCGACCCAAGAAGGTCAGCCAAGCTTCCGGACGTTGCCAAGCATTCCGGGGACGACCACAGACACCTGCAGCTGTGCCTTTTCCTTTGTCCTCCCCGGCTTTTCCAGCACCGCCCTCTGGATCTGTCAGAATTTGAACTGTATCAGCATTCAGGATTCACATCATGACCGCAGTATCTGTTCATAGCTAAACCATACAGTTAACTGTGATTACTTTGTGTTGTTTTTTCCTATACATTTTCCCCCCGGAGCAAAGCGATTTTGTTTTTTTATTGGTTTAATTTTCTATGTACTTAACAGTAATTCAAATACAAACACTTCCTTAATTATGTAAATCTCTTTTCAACATTTTCAAATCCATTTGGAGTTTCAAGTCTGTCATCTTGAAGAAGTCTCTCCTGAGGACTTGGGATTTGCTTGTCCCAGCCAGGATTCAGGGTTTCCGAGGCCTCTTGTCTCCTACATCATCATGAATTCTCCAGTTGTTCGTTTGGTTCACAATCTCCTCTTTGGTAGACATTCTCTGGTAGCAGTAGCTTCCTAATATAAGGGATTTGAAGGGATTTTTATTTTTTTTAGACACCCTGCCTGTTTGAAAGTGGCTTTATTCTCACACTAGGTAAAATTTATGAGGTTGGAGGATAAGGTATGTAAGGTCCAAAGACTAATTTTTCTGCAGGTGACAGATATAAGTTTTGTACAAAATACAATCCTCAAGCCCAAACTAGAAGAAATGCAATTAGCTGAAGAATTTGGAGACCACAAAAGGCAGGTGGATTTTAGGTGAGGGTTGAAAGCTAAGTTTCAGGGCAGTGGGGTGTGAGAGGCCTGCAGCTCTGATGGAACACTGTAGACTTTCTAGCTTGGAAAATGAGAGGCCTGAATCTAGGGTGGCCACAGCTGCCACAGTGAGGAGAGACCCCTGGCAGAGAGGGGTGGAAGGGTGGCTCCACGTCCTGGGCACACTCCCCAGGTCTCCTGTTGTGTCTGAACTGTGCACGAACAGGGCAGACTCGCACCGCCAGCCTGAAGTGAGGATGAAACACCAGCTAGGAAACCGGAGCTGCTGCCACCGCGGGTTCTCAGAGTCCAGCTGAGCCACCGTTCAGTCACAGCGAAACATGGACACCATCTAGGGAGGGCAACAGGGTCCAGTGTGGCCACAGCAGAATGTCTGCAGTATTCAGGATCCGATTCAGACTTAGCAAACCCAGACATGTTGCAATTATCAGATGAGGGCTTTAGAAGCAGTGATTATACTAATGCTCAATTAGTAAAGGAGAACACACTCATGATGAATAAGAGAGGAAATCTCAGGAAAGAAATAAAAAGAAGAGAATTAGATGAAAGTATTAGAAGTAACAGATATACTATCTGAAATTTTGAAAATGCTCCAGATGGGCTTCAAAGCAGAATTGCCACGGCAGAGTCTGGAGCCACTGATAGATACACCAGCAGAACTCACGCACTCTGAACAAGAGGGCAAACAGAGTTTAAAAAGTTAACAAGTCTCAATGAGCACCACCTCACTCCTGTCAGAGTGGCAAAATGAAGAACACAAACAGCGACAGATGCTGGAGGGGCTGTGGGAAAAGAGGAACACTGTCACACTGCTGGTGGGACTGCAAACTGGTTCAGCCACTATGGAAAGCAGTGTGGAGAATCCTCAAAAAATTAAGGATGGAACCACCTTATGACCCAGCTATCCCACTCCTGGGTATTTCCCCAAAAGAGTTAGAATCAGCATATTATAGCGATGTGGCCTCATCAATGTTTATAGCAGCTCAAATTACTATAGCTAGACTATGGAACCAACCCAGATGCCCCTCACTTGATGAGTGGATACAAAAACTTTGGTACATATATACAATGGAATACTACTCGGCCATTAGAGATGATGATATTATGGCTTTCGAAATCAAATGGATGGAGATGGGTAGAATTATGCTTAGTGAAGTCTCCCAATCTCAGACTCAAGGGCCGAATGGTTTCTCTCATCTGTTGATGCTAGAATTTATGGGGAAGCAGTAGGGCAGACGGCTAACCTAACAAAACTGCAAATTGAATGACTTTCAGAGTAATAGGGGGATGGCTCTCTAGGATGCTTGGAGGTGTAGGGAGGGGAATTGGGAGGGGGGAGGGCATATGAAGAACTCATAGGAGTCTGGAGATTGGGAAGATGGGGGAACCATCCCAGAAGCCGATGTCATTCCTCCACGAGATACCCATTTAACGCATGAGTTAAAACTGCAACAGGTAAAACCCAAGGTGCTCATCCATGTTTTGGCACTACCCCTGGATAACAAAGTATATATACATTGATTGCTAATGTTTTGATAATGTTTGCCCCTCAACTGTATCTCTATATACTTCTAATAAAAAATAAATTAAAAAAGTTATCAAGTCTTAAGGAATTATGGGGCAATATCAAAAGGCTTAACATAAGGGTAGAGTCCTGGGGTGTGGGGGGAGAATTAGAGACACAGAAGAGCGAGAAAATGAGTCAGAAAAACTATTTTGGCCCCAAATTTCCCCAATCAGGCAAAAGGATATAAGGGACATACATTTATAGATTCAAGAAGTTCAGTGAATACCAAACAGGAAAAAGTATAAGGAAAACCACAGGCAGACACATTACGGTCCATTAGCAGACCGCCAAAGACAAGGTGGAGATCTCCAAGCAGCCGGAGAAGAGTGGCACAGCGTTTTCGGAACAGGGCTCTCAGCTATTGCAGACTTTACACGAGGAATGATGAGGCCGGAGGACGGTGGAACAACCTCTCCCGCGCTCAGAGGAAAGAACTTTCTGCACCTGGTGGAAATATCCTAAAGGAACAAAGGCAAAGCTGAGACCTTTACAGATAAATAAAAACCCAGCTATTTGTTGCCAACAGGTTTAACTATGAGAACTGATAAAACAGGCTCTGTAAGATGAAGGCTTGAAGGCCACGGGCGGTAGTGAGCACCCAAGGAGAACAGAAGACTGTTTTCCCTCTTAGTTCAAAACACACATGTGACTGAGGCAGAACTGTAACGGTGTCTGGGGAACCACGGGCAGGCAGATGCAGTGCACCTGTTGGTTAGGTGCCCGCTGAGGGCGGCGTGAAGTGGGTACACCACATGGTCCTCAGGTTTTCATGTCTCGTGTGAGGTGTGCAGTATACAAACTGGGAGACGCTAAGCCTGTGACTATGATCGCAGAGCCACCACCCAAAGAAGGCATGGAGGGCAACTGAGAGCCAATCAACAAGTCAGAACAGCCCTGAGGACAGCAAGCCACCAAAACAAGCCAGAAAAGGGGAGGAAAGAGAAAAACAGATGTACAGGAAACTAATTTGTAAACCTAGCCTGGACAACAACAGGGATTCTATTAAATGTCAAGGGAATAAAACTCCAATTAAAATCAGAACAAATGGATCAAAAGAAAGACTGAAATGTCCCATCTGTACGCTTTCAAAGACACTGAGAGGTGAATGGAAAAAGACAGACCCAGGGTGGGGTGGTGATGTTAATATCGACAACACTGTTTTCAGCCACTAGAAACACACGTTAGGGGGCTGGAGCAGTGGCTCAGTGGTTTCGGCGCTTGCCTGGCAAGCACGAGGACCCGGGTTCAAACCCCAGCACCATGTACACAACTGAGTGTTGGAGCAACTAAGGCCATGTGAAAAACTAAATATAGTTGTTAAAAAAAAAAAAAAAAGAAACACACGTTAGCACATTCCCTCCAGTTTCAACAGAAAGTTACATCTGCCCAGAGATCCTCTGCTGGGTATGTCCCTGAGAGGACCGATGGCCACATCCACACAAAAGCTGGCCCACAAGAGTTCACAGCGGCATCGTTCACAAGGGCCACATTGTGCGGGCGGGGACTGGAGCACTGCTGGGGCCCAAGGCGTTCTTCCTGGGGCTACATGGTGCCCTGGAGTTAGAGTGTGCTGATGGTCACACGACCGAAAATCCATGAAAATCCACGGGATTGTGCTTTTCTAGAGTGACGTTTATGGGGTGTGAACTGTACCTCAATAAAGCCATTTCAAAAACAGACTTTGGAAACAGAAGTGTTATGAGAAATGCAGAGTGACACCGCACAACAGCAAGAGGGAATTCAGAAGGGGGATGCGGCAGCCACAGCCGTGTCCTCAGCAGATAGCAGAGCCAGGGCAGAGGGAAGCCAGCCGGCTGCGCTCCTGTAGCCTCAGATCCCAGGGGCCCGTGCACGGAGCTCCCTGCAGCTCGCCCGGTGCCCAGTGTGTCCCCGAGAGCTCCAGCCCTTCAGTTACCTCTCACCTCCCGTCTTTGGCTTTGAGGTTCCCCATTCGTACGTGGGGCCTTCTGGAACACGCCTCTCGACTTCATATCGTTCTTCTTCAATTCCACGCCATTCTCTCCTTTCTGGGAGCTTCTTTCCAATTTTATCTTTAGTCCATCTACCAAAGACTTCACAGCTGCTACAATATTTTCAATGTCCTCCGAATGCTCCTTTAGGAGAGAGCGCTTTGTCCCCACTTCACCTGCGCGCATCTTCTTGGACCTCAGCAGGCGCGTGCTCGGCGCATTTGCTTAATCTCACTCTCCTGAGCAACAACAGTTCGCTCCTCTTTCTCAGCCTCAGCTTGCTTGTGTGCCGGGCTCTGTCCTTCCCATCAATTCCCCCATCAGTTGTCCACAGCTCCTGGCTGGCAGCCCCCAGGAATGGTCTCTAAAAAGCTGACTTGGACGGCGATAGCCGGTTATCTTGTGAATACTGAGAAACTGATTTTGGGTAAAAGACTCAGACAGGGTACTGAAGGAGGGCACAGTCCCAGGGCCGAGGCCAGGCCACTCTGACTTGCTAAAGAGCCACCGTAAGGGAGACCACAGGTATTGGCAAGAGATCAGCCAGAGGAACAGGGGGACTACAAATAGACCCGCCTGGAAATGGCCAGGAGATCTTGACAGAGCAACGGAGCGCCGTGGAGGAAGGACAGCCTTTCAACACCGAGCCGGAACAATCGGGCCCCGCACGCAAAGAAGGAGTCCAGACGCGGACCTTCAACCTCCCGTGGAATTAGCCCAGAGCAGATCCTCGTTCCAAATATGAAACACAACACCAAGAAACTCCCAGAGGAGCATGCAAGAGTGTCTAGGTGACCTTGAGGATCAAATACACCCGGGGCACGGTCTGTGAAAGGGAAAACCGAGGAGCTGGCCCGTGTCAGATCCGAAGCCTGTGTGCGGCGAAGTGAGGTCTCCAGAGAATGGAAGGGGCGGGGACCGGTCAGTGGGCGTGGCGGGGCTGGGAAGGGGCGTGGCGTGGAGGGGGCGGTCAGTGGGCGGGGTGGGCCAGGAAGGGGCGTGGTGGGGCTGGGGCGGGGGCTGGTCAGGGGGCGGGGCCGGGAGGGGGGTGCTGGGGGCAGCGGCCGGTCTGTGGGCGGGGAGCCCACCTGAGATTCCAGTGCCTTGAGGCTGAGGCGGGAGGAACTCTTGTCCTGGCTGTGTCTTGGTCCCTCCAGGGCCATCCCCCAGCCCCCGTGGGGTGCCGTGCCACAGATTGCAGTGTCCCACTGCAGCATCTAAAGCTGTTCAGCACGCCTTCCTTTTTCTAGGTACTGGACAGCAAACCCAGGGACACTACACCCCCAGCCTTTCTGCTTTTTGAGACAAGGGTCTCGCTAAGTTGTTGAGGCTGGCCTTGAACTTGTGGTGCTTCTGCTCCAGTCTCCCTAGTCCCTGGGCACCCTGTGTCCAGCTATTCAGCATGATTTTTTTCTCTTTGGTACTGAGGATTGAACCCAGGGCGCTTAACCACTGTCCATCTTTTTTTTTTTTTTTTAATTTTGAGACAGGGCCTCCCTAAGTTGCTGAGACTGGCTTTGAACTTGCAATCCTTGTACCTCAGCTCCCTGAGACCCTGTGATTACAGGCACATGCCCGGTATTCAGCTTGATTTTTTGATTTTTGTTAGGCTCATTAAAAACATAAACACAAGGCTGTTGTCATTCTGAATAGTAGCTCTCAATTCCTCATACCACCAAGGGCCCCGTCATGCCTCAGATTCTCCAACCGTGTCACAGACTGTGCCCGAGTTTACAGTTGGATTATTTGAGTGGCGGGCTGAAGGAACCCAAAGTTGCCTCCCCTCTGCACACCCTCATTCCTCCCCTCTGCACACCCCCAGTCCTCCCATCTGCACCTCCCCAGTCCTCCCGTCAGCACACTCCCACCCTCTCCTCTGTACGCCCCCAGTCCTCTGTCCCCTCCTGCTGCTCCTGCACATGTGGTCCTGGTGACCCTACCTTCTCCACATTCGCCTGTGGTCGGCGGGGTGCTGCATGCGGGTGTGCCGGCATCTGTGTGGTGTAGCAGCCTGCCGCAGCAGAGGGAGTCCACGCCTGCCCAATGCTGGCCATGGTGCGTTACTGTGGTGCCACCGTCACTTGACACGACACACTTCGTCACCAGATCTCTTCAGGGTCCTCTCTGCTGGATGGACACTTAGTCTTTGGTTTTGGGGACCTTGATGGTCAGGTGTCTTGTAGACCACCCCTCGATGGGGACTGTGTTTCCTCACAGTTGGGAGGCACACAGGCAGTGGAGGAGATCTCAGGGTGAATTGCCCTTCTCATCACCCCTGCCAGGGTGCACACCATCAACCTGCCTTCTTGCAGTGACTTTGGCCTTGATCACCTGCCTGAGGTCTGTCAGTGGGGCCTCTCAGCTGCAGTCGCCCCTTCCCGTCTTCCTGCTGCGCTCTGCGGGAGCAGCCACTGTGCGCAGCCTGCACTTGGAGTGGGAGCTGGGCACCACCTCACAGAGGACCCAGCATCTTGTGAGGCTTAGCAGCCTGGCTGGTCCTCAGTGCCCCGACCTCCTTACCCAACGGCCCCATGAGCTGCTCCTGGCCACAGAGGCAGCATCACCCTCGTCAGTGAGGCCTGGGACGGGAAGAGCTCTGGATTCGGGGTTTCAGGTATGCGGCGAGCCCAGGTCTAGACGTGAGATTCACTTAGGCTCCGTGAATGCCCTGCAGTCTGAAGGCGAGTTCACCCAACACCTCTCGTGATCTTTCTGCATGCAAGTGTCATGGTGTGGAGTGCTCCATCGTGACCATGTCACAACCCTTCAGACCGGGTCACTGCACCTAGGCTTTCGCCTGGGGACGCGCATCCTGCACCCTCTTCCCGACCTCTCTTCAAGTGCGCCAATAATCTCACCCTCTTCAGTGCGCTCGCTACCTGTGTGGCTCCTGAGCCTACGCCATTGTCCTTGCTCTGTGTGACAAAATATCTGAGGCTCTTCGTGGGTTTACGTGCATGCTTCCAACCGGAGCTCCGCGTGGCGGGCTTTTGCGTTCATCTCTTGCCCTTTGCTGAGAAGCTGCTCCTGAAGACCCACCTGGCTGCCCACCTGTCCACCCTGGCTTCAGCTTCAGCATCAGCGTCTCCTCGGAGAGCGCGATGACTGACAGTTCAGATGTCTGCAGTTTGCAGAGACCCTAGGTCGTCACCGGGAAGGATTTCTCTACAATGCCCTTCACTTAACCTGCAGTTGCGCTCACCTATGTTACCTTGCTCTTGAGTTTTGGAGATGCGGTTTTTCACTTAATTGCATTTTATGGTTGTGTGAAATATTTACCCCACTCCAAAATCGAATCTGAAAAACAGTTCGCGTTCAGGAAAGTCCACCTCTCTTCTCGCATCCTTGCCTACTCCCGGACACTAAATCAGCCAGCGTTTTGGAGGCACTGAGACATTTTACTGCGTTGAAAAGAAGCGTTAGTTGTGTGCGTCTGCGCAGGCACGTGCTTGCCATGTGAGAGCGTGCTGCAGTCCCTGACTGCAGTGGCTGGTCACTCCTCCCTCTACCTCGCCTTTCCCACGTAGCAACATCCTGGAGACAACGGCTGCTCCCCTGCTGCAGCAGTCCTGCGGGCTGATCCCAGGCTCACAGCCTGGCTCCCACTGCGGCCCTGCAGCTGGGTTCGTCCTCTGCTACCACTAACAGCAGAAGGGTTGCCACGTGCCAGCACCTTTTCCTCACTTCACCTGCTGGCCCCAACGGCTCTGAACCCAGGTCCCCCACCTGCCCTTCTGTTCTGGGCCCCAGCTACTTGCCCCACCTGGCCTGGCACCGTGAGACCACAGCCTCTTGGGCCTGCCATGCACTGGTCCACCTGTCCCTCTAAGTCCCCTTGCCACATAGCTTTCTAAACTGTGCTGCTGCCTCTGTCTCCCCAGGGGCCTCCTCGAAGATGGCTTCCCGTAACTTGAACGGGCTCTGGAAGGCCCGTCTGAGCGCAACCGCAAGCTGCTGTCTTTTTACGGTGACTCTGGGGACGGAACGCAAGGCTTTGCCTGTGCTAGGTGAGCTACATCACAGCCACTTAACCATTTGTATTCCTTTGAGACGGATTTTGCTACATTGCCGAGGCTGGCCTCCAACTTGCCGTCCTCCCTCCGCAGCCTCCCAAGTTGCTGGGATCACAGGTGTGAGCCACCAGGCCTCTGCTGTCTTTCACTGGACACCTCTCACTAAGCCTCCCCCAAACTCATTCATTCTTGGAAAGGGTGCACAGTGGACACAACTCACAAGGCACAAGGGAGTCCCAAATGGGCCGTCCCCTTGTGGAGGCGCTATGGGGAGCCACTTTGCGGGCTCCCTTTTGGAATCGTCACATGCAGGCCCAGACTGGATTCTCAGCTCACCTGCACAAGGCTCACACACAGCCGCATTTGCTCAGAAGCTCTCTGAAGCATCCCTCTGCCTTTGGGAACCTGCCCAAGGACACTGAGGCTGCTGCACTGGGCCTTTGAAACCCAGGCCATTCATCCAGCTCCAGCCCCAGCACCTTGCCCAGCTTGGGCCACCGGGCTGCCTCAGTCCTCCTCTATGTGCCTCAGAGTGGAGAGGCCCCAGCTACCAGGGCACCTCTGGCAGGGGGCACATTCCCGAGGCCCAGCCAATGGGTGCTGGGCACAGAGTGTCATTGCCCTGGCAACATGCCACCGTGGGCAGGCCCTGCAGTGACACTTCCTCAGTGCCTGCTCCAGGTCACCTCCCTGAGAGGCTTCCTCAGTGCTGGGGGCTGGAGCCCCAGATGCCCTCGGCTGCACCTGCAGCCCTGGTGTGGGTTAGAGGGGCAGCTGCTATCTCCTGTTTCTGCACAGTGCGCCTCTGGGCATGCATCCCGGCGCTCGGCCGTGCAGCCACATCACGCGGAGCCCTCTGCACCACGAGCCCGCTTCACACCTCATGGCCAGGCGCTCTTGCCGTGAATACAGATTCCTGTCCGCCCCACGGCAGGTGCACCTCACCCCATCCAATGGCTTCTCAGGACCAAGGAGAACACAGGGGCTTGGGCACTAAGGCCGTCCCGATGCAGGCAGCCCAGGGAGAGGTGCCGCAGACACAGGGACGGGCCTGGCCTGCCCCTCGACAGCTGTCTTCCTCCTCCTCGGCTGGGATCTGGGACCCTGTGTGCCAACAGCCATTCTCTGTGTCCTGTGCAAGCAGCGGAGCTGAACTGTGCACAGACAGGGCTCTCGGGGCCCTCTCAGCCACTGTCTTGTCCTCCAGGTGACACCAGAGAGTGTCCCATTGGAGAGCCGGTGACTTGCACCACAGTACCCCTGTGCCCTCAGTGCCCTCCGCCACGATGCTCCCCCTCGCCACAGGCCCAAGTGGTGCGGCCAAGCGACCATGGTTGAAACGACCCTTTCTTTGGGGCAGGTTTCTCAGGTGTTCTGTCACGTGACCGGAGGCTGGCTAGCCCAGCGCCCCAGCTGAGCAGCAGGTGGCGGTGTGCTAGGTCAAGGCCCCAGGTGGGGTGTGAGGGCCCAGGAGCAAGAGCTGGAGTGCCGGAGGGGCCTAGCAACACAATGTCAAGAGCCCTGGAGCTGAGTGCCACGCTGGCTGTGCCGTGCCAGCGACGTCACCCGCTTGTCACCACAGCCCCACGAGAGCTCTGTGAAGAGGTGGCACCTGCACCCGTCACAGACGAGGGCCTGAGGCTGGAGCTGAATCCCCAGGACGCCGTACTGCACCCCAGGCAAGCGTGGTGGTGGGGCCACCACTGGTGGCCACAGCGAAGCAGGACACATGGTTCTCAAACGGGTGGGGACGGCCTGAGCTTAATCTGCCCTGCCTGCTGTCATCGCTGGAGCCAGGTGGAGTAGCTCCAGTGCTCGGCATACGGTGGGCTCTGCTGGTGTCCTCTCCTCTGCCCCACAGGAGCCACTGCACCCCATCACCGGGTAGTCATTCTGAGCATGCTGAGGGACCGTGGCCTGTCCTGTGGGCCACGCCTCAGAGCCCCAGTTTCACTTGCTGTGTGCCCACTGCAGTCAGGGCACGAATGTCTGAGGGCTGCTCTGGGCGGGCACAGCCCGGCTCCTGGGCCCTGCGGGCCTCTGTCTCTAGTGCCCAGCAGCTCGTCCATCCCTGTCTTAACCATGCCGAATGCATGGAGTTGCTGGGCCCTGGCACCTGCCCGCCCGCCTGGGCCCCACGGTGCAGCAACGGCTCTGTGCTGTGTCCCTCCTTTAGGGGCACTGCCCTTCATCCTGGGCCTCCTCCCTCTGCCCCAGCACACCTGGGCAGAGGCCTGCAAACCCACCCCGGGGGGAGGAGCTGGGGGAGCTCTGCTGTGGTGAAGCTGGGTGTGCTGTGAGGAAACGGAAGTGGGAATTTGTGCCAGCTCCACGCGGCGGGGCTCTCCCAGCTGCAGGGCTGCCCCGCACGGTTGTGCAGGTTGTTCACTGCACAAGGGTGTGGCCTGGGAGTGGGGCTTCCGCCCGGCCTGCACTCTGCTCTCCATGAGTGCCCAACCTCTGGATGCCCGGCCAGGCGCTGCCTTTTCACGTCAGCACAAAGGTATTCCTCGGCTGGCAGAAGTGCCTGTCAGCCAGTGCCTTGTCTGTGGGCAGAACGGGGGGGTCTGCGTGTGCTTTCCTAGAGGGAGGCCCTGGAACTCAGCCCAGGAAGACCAGGAGTTCTGGCCGCAAGGCAGGCCCCGTGTACGAGAGCTCTGCACAGGGTCCGCCACCATGCAAAACGGTGGGCGCGTGGTGGAAGGGAGCGTGGAGCAGCGCCGTGGGAAGCGGCTGGAAGGATCCTCCAAAAGCTAAAACACAGAATCAGCACGTGACCTGGAGACCCCCACTTCTCGAAAGATCCTCCAGAGAACTGATCTGGTCTTGAACAGATCGCCACTCCTGTGGGGACAGAGCGTGGATCACAACCGCTCAGTGGGGAGCACACCGTGTCCCACACAGTGGGGTCAGGGGTGCTGCACAGCCGTGTGCGGACCCAGACAGCAGGCGGAGCACTGGCAGCCACGGAGGCCAAGCGAGTCTGGCTCCACTTCCACGAAAGGTCCAGAGCAGGCTGGTGGCTGCTGATGGGCAGGGGCGGGAGGGACGAGGTTTCCTTTCGGGGTGAAGGAAGCATTGAGCAACCAGGAAGCGGCGCAGCGCTTCTCTGTGCTTTAGAAAGAGAAACCTCAGGGCGGGTTTGCCCGGTGCTCTTTCTTCCTTCCGTTTTTTAGAGAGAGGGCGAGCGAGCGAGGGAATCAACTTCATCTGTGTTTTCATCTGGCCTTTGTCACTCCCCCACTTAGCTGTGTACGTGGTGCTGGGGTGGACCTGGGTCCTTGCACATGCCAGGCAACAAAGTGTCGGAGCAACGAAGGCCACATGAGAAGCTAAAGTCAAAACCAATTCTCTTTCTCGCTCTCACTGTCCCTTTCTCTTAAAAAAAAAACGGCGTAACTCGATGGCACTGGGCACATTCACAGGCCAGGCGGCTACCACCTGCACCCAGCTCCAGGACATGCTCAGCCCCCAGTAGACCTTGTCCTGTCTCCCTGCCTCCCTTCCCCAGCCCTGGGCAAGCACCACCCTATGTGACCTGAGCTCCCCACCTCCGTGTGTGGCCCCGGTCAACGCTTCGTCTCTTCACGGCTGAATAATGTGCCACCACATGGGGCCCATGGCACTCAGGGTGCCTGGTGCGTGGCTGCCTGCTTTCCCAGACTGGAGCCTGGCTCTGTCTTGGCCCCCCACTCCATGAGTCCTTGCTGCCCACAGGACAGTCCCCCACTGCTCCCTGTGGGTCTCTGGAGGAGGTGTCAGGTGTCACCTATAGGACAGTCCCCCTCTGCTCCCTGCGGGAGTCACTTAAGACCAATAGGAGGGCTACCGGGCGTCCTCAATAGGGCAGGGAGCAGGAGAGCAGGAGACCGTCCCTCAGGCTGGGAAGCACTGGTGGGGCCCCTGGCTGCACAGCCACCCCCTCCCCACCCACACTCAACGGGTCAGAGCTGACCTGGGCGAAACTGGCTTTGGGGAGGGACATGGCCCTGCTCACGGCTGGGGAGGTGCAGTCCTCCATTATCCGTCCGTCAGTCCAGTGCACCAGTCGTCTGCCAGCCTCTGTCCTGTCTTCTGTCCACCAGTCAGGCCCACTCTGCGGTTGAGCACTGTGCTGGGTGCTAGGGGACCGTGACAGTGACCCTGCATTTGTGGGATGCACAGTGCAGCAGGACAGCAGCCAGCCAGGGCAGCCCAGGCAAGGGGGGCACGGTGACGAGGACAGAGAGAGAGCTGGGCTGCCCCACTGAGGGGGCCGCAGGTGCACACATTGGTGGCGCTGGGCCCAGGCCAGTTTGCACCCTGCCCCACGGTGACCCCAGCCCTTGCCTAGCCCTGCCTGCTGGAGGAATCAGCTGGAGCCCTCCCACCCCCACAGCCCCAGGCCCCTCGCTGCATCCTGCTGTGTGGCCGGAAGTGGGCCAGCTGTGCCAGCAGGGTGGGCTGGCACCTCGTGCTTCCTGCTGTGTTGAAATTGAAGTTCAGACGTTGGACTGAGCCCGGTGAAAGGCTGGCTCTGAAGGAGCCGGGGGCTGCATCAGATCAGGGGCTCACTCTGCAGGTCCTGTCACCTCCAGGCCAGCCCAGCTGTCCTTCAAGCAGAGCCACAGCCTCCCAGGAGCCCGAGGGCAGAACAGCTGACTGTGCCCCAAGCTCTGTGTGGGCCCAGATGCACAGAGAGGACAAGGACACACTGCCAGGGCCAATTCCTGTGTTCAAGGACTCGTGAGCTCCTGGGGTGCAGGCCTGCTGTGCCCTCCAGGGTGGCCAGGGTCAGGCCAGAGCAGGGAACCTTTGTGAGCCCCGTGGCCCACTGGAAGGGGAGCTCCCCATGAGGGGGCCTGGAGCGTGGGTGGCCCTGTCTCTTTTGTCTCCCTTGGACACTCCAAAGAACCGGGGCTCTAGGGACACAGTGTGAAAAGGCTGGAGCCCAGGCGCCTGGAAAGGCACTCACTGCCTGGGGCCACTGATATCAGTCTCCTCATAATCTTGGTATAATCTTGCTATTGTCCTGCACTGGCCACGTTCCAAGAGTCCACGTGGCACAGTTCAAGCCAGAAGGAGGCAGAGGCACACCTGCTGGGGCTACCTGGTGAAGAGTGGCCTTTCTAACACAGTGTCAGCCTGCTACTTCCTTTGGGCTTCTTTCCTGGGATACGGGTGCAAAGGCTGGACCTTCAGCAGCCATCTGTAACAGTGGAGTAACAGTCAAAAGAACCTAAGCTGTTAAATCTGTGACGAGCTGAACTGATTGATGCCCGAGACTTTCATCTTCTGAACTGAAGGATAAATGAGCTTGGAATGTTTTTGAAAAGCTGTTTTGCTTAGGTTATCTTTAAAGTGGAATCCAGGCCCTAGCTGATAAACTTGGTAAGGTGTTATCCAGAGCACAGGGATCAATTGCTAATAACTCCAGCTCTTCAGGGAGGCTGGGCAAAATCCACTCCCCAGCCAGGTAGGGACACCCAGCCCTCCAGGACAGGTCGGGAGCCAGCCCTAGCCGGGGCCAGTCTGCCCGCACCTGCTGGGGCACCACGTGCTGAACTCAGCTGCTCGGTGGGTACAGCCAGCCTGGGAGGTGACCGCTCACAGTGAGTGTGTGCAGGTGAGGCGTGCGGGGGCTGGGGGCCAGGGAAGGCGAGGGTGACCAGCAGGATGGCCAGGCAGGAGCAGAGTGGCGGGGGAGGCTCAGGGGAGAGGAGCCGTCACACAGTGCCAGAAACAGGGGCACCGGGCAGCAGGTGCTCATGGGCTGGTGACCTAGAGCTAGGCAGAGGAGCCTGGATGGTCCTGTGGGTGGTGGGCAAGTGGAGGCTGGAGTTGGGACAGTCCTAGCAGTCAGGTGAGGATAGGGGCAGGGTGCCAGGACTTCTGTCCAGCTCAGACCTCCAGGCCTGCCCTTGTCTCCCTCCCTTGGAGCCCACTGAAGGGGTCTCCCAAGAGCACACCCAGGATTCAGGCCTGGGAATCTGAGGAGACAGACACCACCAGACGGCCACCAGCAGAGGAGCCCAGGGTGCCTCATCCCTGGAGTCTGGGAGCGGGGCTTTATGTGGAAAAAGCGCCTGTGTAAGCAGGTCGAGGTCTCCATGTGAGAGGACCGTGGCTCACAGTGGCTCTGGATCCCCGGGCATCCTCCTCAGAGGCAGCAGGAAGACGGAGTCTCCGGCTCAGGGCTGTGAGCTGTGTGCTGGCCCAGCTGCCCCAGGTGCAGAGGAAAGGACGTGCCCACCACGAAGGCTGGCCAGTCTGGCAGCGACTGGCCAGGCGGCTGCTCTGCTCTATCCTCGTTCCATCCACGGCCTCCTCCTGAGAGTGGACCCAAGGGTTCTGGCAGACTGTGGGCCCCTGCCCGCTGTGCTCCTAACGAGGCCCCCAGAGTCCACGGCGCTGCCTGTCAGCTTCCTGATGAGCTGGTGCTGCCCAGGCCTCCAATGCCTTGCTCATCCCTGGCCCTGGGAACTCTGCTGTGCTGGGCTCCAGGCTGGGTCCCACAGGAGAGCCCAGCCGCCATGTGCTCCCTCCTGGGTGGTTTCTCCCAGGAAGCTGCAGAGCCGAGGTCCCAGCTTACCTAAGAGGAGCTGGGTGGCAGTACTGACCCCTCTGGGACACTGAGATGGCGTGTGGGGAACAGTTCCGGTGAGCTCCTCTGACAGGGATCCCCACTCCGGCGTCGATAGAAGCTCCAGTTCCGCAGCTCTAGCTGGGACCCCGCAGGAGAAGGCCAGCCCCTCGAGACACCCGCGCAGGCCACCCACTCGCTGGAGGGTTCCCTGGCATCCGCGCCAAACTCAGCACAGGGCTTCCCATGTGACGGTCAGCTCGTCACAGAGGCTGTGCCTCAGGAACAAGGGGATGCACTGTGAGGTAGGGGCTGGGACAGCTTCGGGGTTCAAGGTCACCGCTCTGGAAGTGCTCGGGCCTCCTTTCCGAGTGTCATGTGAGTTTCAGGATCAAAAGGCAGCCCCTCTGTCAAACAATGGAACACTAAGCCAGGAGGGTCCTCAGGCCTGTGTGCCACTAACGAGATGATCCCTAAAGAGTCTTGCAGAACCCAGAAGTGGCTGCCCAGCCTGGACGATGGTACCTGGGTATCGACCCCGGAAGCCTAGGGTCGTCGTTTCCAAGACATCAGCCTTCTAGGTTTACCTTCAAAGCCCTGCTCGCCTGGTCTCCCTGCACACGCCTGGCTCCCCACAGCGTGTTCCCCTTCTGGTGTTGTCCTGACAACGCATCCTCGCTGGCCAAGTCCCTGGCCAAGAGTGACGGACCCCAACTCCAGCCACCCTCTCCTGGGAGTCAGGCCGGGGGGGTGAGATGTCCCCACCCACTTGTCACCAGTCCTCCAGCCCTCCAGGGGCCTCCCCCAAGAGCCCCTCGTTGGCTGACAAAGACAGCAGAGTCCAAGGCAAGGATTCCAGGCTGGACACGGATGTGAAGGTTAAGAATTTACTGTGGGGATGCCTCGGTCACACCCAGGCTGTATCTTAGCAAGTTATAGCCACCTGCTCTGGGTGGGCTGGTGCGGTGACAGAGGGGAAAGCAGAAGAATAGGCAAGCCAGGGGGACCTCCGCTCTGGGGCCTCCACCTGCTCTGGGAGCCAGCGCATGCCTCCCTGCTGGCCCCAGCTCCCTCCAGCTGCAGGAGCTCCTGGTGGAGCCCTGCCTGGCCCAGCCCCTGCACCCCTTCTTGGCCCTCTGCACACCTCCCTGCTTAGTCCTCTTAGCTAAAGGACGCCCACCCGGCATCTGGTCATGCTCCTCCTCCTCCACCGTCCCCCAGGCAGCCTCTGGTGACCCTGCCAGCCTCAGCAAGGATCTCTGTGTGTCATGTAGCCAGACCCCTGGGTTCCTCCTGGGCCTTTCCAGCTGAGGGTGCGTCCAGTCTATGAGCCCTTCTCTTCCTCTCCCATCTTCCTCCCCGCCCGGGCCTGTTTCTCTTTCCCCTCTGTTCCATTCTGACCTCCTTCACCAGTCACTGCACCGGCCCACCCAGAGAGCAAGTGGCCGTGACTCTGGCTGAGGAGAAGGCGTCCCCCTGTTTTCTGCATGGAAGGTGCAGGCCACCTAGAGGCCCCACCCCCCAGGGATCCCAGAACAGCTGCATGAGCCCGGCTCTCTGACCCTTCACGGAGCGCCCCCTGCTAAGGGTACCTGGTGCCTGTCCCTGTCAAGGCACCGCGGCTCTGTCAGTCTCTGCGGGTCAAGTCTGTGGCAAGGGCACGAGCCTGTCACCAGCTCACGCAGGATGAGGGCCCCGTCTGCCTCCCTGCTGGCTGCACAGAATGTTCCAGAAGGCGGGGCTGTGGGCAGCATGGCTGACTTCTCAGAGCTCGCCTGGCCTGGTCCCCAGGGCTACTCTACTGGCCTTGCTGTGAGGACAGCTGGGGATGCCCAGCACACTGCCAGGCAGTGGCCAGCGGCAGCTTCCTGTATCTCCTGGAGTCGCTACCCTGTCCGTCTTTCTCTTGTGACTGATCTTCGAGGACAGCCTTCCACATGGGCACCATGTGCTTCTGGCAACGGGCAGCCATGGCTCCTGTCTTCCTGGCACCACCCCCAGGCAGGGGCCACGGCTTCAGAGACCACGAGCCTGTGCCCTGCCCATGCTCACTCCCCTGCTCTGGGTAGCAGCCTCTGTTCTGTGGCAGCCCCTGGGGCTGGGCAGAGGCTGTGGGAGCCCGGGCACAGGTGTGGAGTCTGCTCTCTGCCTCAGGTGGTAGAGGACCTGCCCTGCTGCTCCTGGGGTCCCGAGGATGGGAGCTCTGATTCCTCTTGCCTGTGGGACAGGCTGGTTGGTGCTAGGACTGCTCCATGCTGCTAGGACCAGGGGCTGCTTTGGGTTGAAAAGTGTGGCACTGGTGGCCTGCCAGTGTCAGCTTAGGATGGGGGACATGGTGGCACATGCCTGGGATCCCAGTGGCTTGGGAGGCTGAGGCAGGAGTATCGCAAGTGAGAGGACAGCCTCAGCAATTGAGCAAGACTCTGCCTCAAAATAAAAAACAGAGAAAGTGTTCCCCAGACACACATGTCCACATCATAAACCCTGGGCCCTGTGAACGCGACCTCCCCTAGCGATGGGTCTTTTGTGGAGGTAACTGGGTCAAGGAACCCTGACCTGATGATTGGTAACCTTGCCGAGGGGGAGACCTGGACTCACACAGAGAGGTAGCAGGTGCTTGAGGATAGACTCAGAGGCTGGGGCAATGCTGCCAGAGCCACGCAGCACCAGAGTGGCCATGAGATGCCGGCAGAGGCTGGCAGAGGCCGGAAGGACTGTTCCTTGGCACCTTCAGATTGAGTGTGGCCCGTGGACACCTTGCTCAGACCTGACCTCAAAGCAGCGGGTTCTCACCACCTGCTCTGTGGGCTTTGCTGCGGCTGCCCCAGGAAGCTGACACGGGCTGGGTGTGCAGGGAGAGGAGACTTCAGTGTGTGCCCTGCCCACCACGGACCCTGGGCCATGGTCTGACTCATGAGGTCATTTCCCAGAGCCTTCAAGCCACCAACACTCAGCCCGAGGCCCCTGACTTGTGGAGGGTGCGGCTCTTGATCGAGTGTGCTGGGGACGTCATCGTCCTTACTGAAGGCTATTCTGATCCTCTGGCCCCAAATCCACAATCACATTTGTCACCTTGAGTGTGCCCCTTAGAAACAGGGTCCTCATGGCCCAGAGAGTCCTCCTGTTTATTTGGACATGGAGGTCACTTGCCTCCTCTGAGGATACTGGTCATCACAGTGACTCTATAGACTATCGCCGGCCAGCTTTGGTGTTGGAGGCTGTGTGGCGAGGGCCTGCGGGGCTGCTCCTCTCCTCAGGATCAGGGGCTCAGCTGGGGCCTGAGCTTCCAGTGTCAGCTTGGGGTGGGGGACAACGAGGGGCTCTGCCAGGAGACGGAGTCCCAGGAGAGGGGGTCTTCAGCACTGCCAGTCCTTCAGGGCTCCCAGTGACAGCTGACAGCAGAACACTCGGGTCTGGGCACAGCTGTCCCCCTGTATCATTCTCACTGGACGGGGTAGCAAAGGCCATGTGGAGGAGCCCCCTCTGTCTCCGGGCTGGGTGATGCCCCCACCAGGCCCTGGGTGCTGTCTCACCAAGCTGAACCACCCCGGGGGTGGGGCAAGACCCTGGACACCCACTGCCGCCTGCTCGCACGCTCGTCTGTGGCTCAGATGGCTGCACAGATGCCCCTCCCCGATGGGGCAGATAGGCCTTGGTCCCCATGTCCCCTGGGTCCTCCCTCGCCTGGGACTCACGGTAACCACATTCCTCTTCTTCAGCTCCTCAGCCCCGCAGGCTCCACTGGACGCCTGCATGGTGGAACCAGGGCTTCCAGCCTACAGGTGGGACTTCAAGACTCAGCTACTGCAGTGGGACGGGCTTGTGTCTCGGCTGCAGGATGCCAAGTCCCGGAAGGTGCTGGGCTGAGTCCTAGGGGCAGGGACACACAGGAGCCTGGCCAGGGAACCCTGAGTCAGTCCTATGGGGAGGCCAGTGGGTGGCAAAGTGACCCTGGGGTCCCTCCAGTCACCAAATGTGCTGCCTGTTGTCCCTGCATAAGGCACGGAGGGGAGGGCCCAGTGTCACATGGGCATTGTCCTCCCAGGGCCGCACATCTTACTGGAGAGGTGGACAAAGCCTAGGTGTGATGAACAATTCCAGCTGGCATCTGAGGACGCATTTACTGGTGACAAATGCCCAAGGTTCGGGTGCCTGCTCGGAGGGCTGCCTGGAGGAGGTGGGTCTCGCCCTTAGCTCTGGAGGGTTACATGACCTGGGAAAGCTGACGAGGGGAGGGGTCTTTCCAGGGCACAGCATGGGCTGGAGGCATGGCCTTGCTGGGATGGTCCTGACCAGGCCAGCAGAGCCCGCAACGCTGTCATGGATTTACCTATCTCCTCTCCTGCTGGGGGCATGGGCTGAGCCCTGGGCTCGCACACCTGGCCCCAGATATTCGCAGCTCAGTTCTGCCCCTGCTCCATGGCATGGCAGGTGATTCATCCAGTGCTTCAACCCCTAGACCACAGCCCAAACACAGATCCCAGTGGCAGGCAACGGAGTCCTCCCGTGAAGGGACAACTCATTTCCAGGCTCTGATCCGCAAGCCCGGGCCTGGGCAGGCCATTGTCCTTCCCCACCCGGGGCCATAGGGGGCAGCCCCGCTGAGGCAGGCCATCGGCCACCTAAGACAGCCACCAGGCCCAGCTCAGGGTGCTGAGTTCACCCCTGGCCAACCTTCGCTCATCCTTTCCCTCTGCAGCTGCGCGGGATGCGCACAGCCATTCACGCAAGGGGTGACGGGTCCCTTCCGGGCCCCACCCTGCACCCACAAGGATGTCCCTGACTCTCCTTCATTCAGACTTCGTAGTCTGAAATGTCTTAGACGTACAGGAGACGCGCTCAGGAAGCTCCCAGTCTCCACCCGTGCCCTCCACACGGTGCTGGCACTAGTGGGGTGCGCCGGTTGCCGCTAGTCTGGCTGCTCACTGGAGCTGGGTTTACAATGTGGCACATGCTTGGCACTGTCTCTTCCTTGGGTTCAACGTCCCACAATGTACCCAGCTTCCCTGTCCCCTGGGGCCAGCTGCCGACTTAACATCTTTCCCCGGCTCCTCCTCACATTTCAGGATTCCCTGGCAGGTTCCGTGTCTGGCTGCACCCGTGTGCCTGCTCATCACTGAAGGGTGGCCTGGTGGCCATGCACGCAGCTGCCGTGGGCCCTGGCCTGGTGGCTGTCTATGCAGCTGCCGTGGGCCCTGGCCTGGTGGCTGTCTATGCAGCTGCCGTGGGCCCTGGCCTGGTGGCTGTCTATGCAGCTGCTGTGGGCCCTCTGGTACCGACATTTCCCAAAGCCGTGGCCCTAAGTGTCTAGGTGCTCCACCTTGCCCGGCCCCCCAGCCTCCATTCTGCCAGAGATCATTGCCCGCCGGCACAGGGCTGAAAGCCAGACTCCTGCTCGTTCTCCCCTCCACTCAGCGTGGACGGAGTGCCTCTGACACGCAAGCTCTGTCCTCAGCGCCACGGACAAGGCTACCCGGGGTCTCAGGATCTTGGGAATTAGATAAAAGCAAGCAAGCATGTCATCGTTCAGAGCTCCCAGGAAAGGGGCTGAACCCAGGCCATCATCTCCCCATAGGAAGGACTGACATGGAAGGGTTCTTCATGGAAGCTTCTAGAAGCATGCTCTGGAGGGGCAGCGAGGAGCCCTGTGGAGGGAGCAGGCCTGGCCAGCGCACTCTGGGTTGGGTCTTGCTGAGGAAGTCAGGGCGTGTGTGGGGGTGGTTCTCAGAGTGGGTGGGGCAAGCGCAAGAGGGTGGCAGCAGGGCCTGGCAGTGCCATGGGCAGAGGTGTGGGCAGGGAGTCCTGACTGTCACAGCTATGGCTCCAAGAGCCCCAGCCTGCAAGGACACTTCCCCTTGGCCTGGCCCTCTGAGCAGGACCAGCTAGTGCCACGTTCCCCAGAGGTCCCCAGGAGGCCTGCCTGGGGACTCCCCAGTGGGTGAGCAGCTGTCTTGAGCTGTCCGGTGGTCCTGGGGGCAGCTGGGCTGGGGTCTTAGTCACTGCTGCTATGTGAACATGGCCCCTTCAAGATGACAGCCCTGGGCAAGCACATCAAATGCCACCAGGAGCCTGGAGGTGTGGAGCAGAGCCTGGGCCCTCTCTCCCTGGCTGCCAGGGGGCCAGGGTCTTCTGCTCTCCCAGGAGATCCTCAGGGCGGCGCTTTCCACCCCGCAATGTGCAGGGCCGTAAGCTGCCCCTCACCCCATCTGCAGGCTCCTGGGGGTGGCTCCTTCTCCTGCATCTGGGGGTCTGTGCAGGGGCACCAGGCTTGATGCTTGGCAGGGGGCCATACTACCTGCCCAGGTAGGGGCTCTCAGCAGGAAGGAAGCAGCAGCTTCCCTTTAGCCCCAGCACCGCTGGCTCTGTCACTGACAATGCACCTGCCTGGAAACCTCTGCTGGGCAGGGCTTCCGAGCCCAGGCTGGGGCCAGCCTGCTTGAGTGAAGCTCACGCAGGCGATTTACCCTGGCTGTGCCTCCGTGTCCTCACCTGTAATATGGGGACAAAGATGTCGGAGGGTCCCTGAGGCCACCTGCACGGAACTGGCACTCAGTTCACAACTTCAGCCCTGCCTCCTCCTCATGACCCCAAGGTTCTAAGCTGTGTGATCCCCGAGACAGACTGTCCACTGCTGTCCCAGGCAGGAGGTGCAGAGAAAAGGCCATGCACATAGGATGAGAGCCCCTGTCCGGAGCAGGGCTGGACTCCATGGGGCCACAGAGGGAGAGGACCATCCAGGCGAGGGGAAGTGTGGGTACCGCAGCTGCCCAGGGCAAGCTTGTGTTTCTCTAATGGATCGCGCTGCTTCTCAGCACAGCTTCAGGTACACTGAGAATAGAGGAAGCAGAGCCCTGGGAACCTCATCTGTCTCTCCTGCATGGCGGCAGCACAGTGGACGCGTGCCTGAGCCCACGACGTCACTTAGGATCACTGACTTGGGAAGTCTCACCTTTCTCGCCCTCCTGGTGTGTGGCTACTTCAGCCAGCAAATCTGTGGGTGGCCCCGGAGCGCATGGCAGGCCACGCTGTGTCTGCGTTCACGTTCTGTGGAGCCGGGCATGGAACCCAGGGCCCCACATGCTGGTAAGGTCTCTACCACTGAACTGCACTCCTGCCCTTTTATTTGGAGACAGGGCCTGGATAAGTTGCCCAGGCTGGCCTCGAACTCGCCATCCTCCTTCCTCAGCCTCCGACTCTCTGGACGATGGGTGTGTCTGCCTGGCCTGCATTCCATATTGTACTAGGAATTGATTTCCTGTCCTCAGGGAGGACAGCACCTGCTGCCCATCCCACCCATACCCACACGGGAGGGCACCAGACCTCAAAATGCAAGAGACTCGAGACAAACTCCCTCTTTCCTTTGGCACCGGGGTGGGGGCTGCACACTAACCCGACCAGGCCCGGCCTCAAACAACTGTAATTCTCCATAACAGCACCAAACAATCACAAACAGCACCGACACACAGATCTGCAATATCTCCAAAACACAAAGTAGTTAGGGTGAAATCTCATAGATTTGAAAGACTCGTGCACCAAGGCTTAGAACTCTGCTGAGAGAGACGGAGGCAGCGATGCCCTGTCCGGGGCGGGCTCTCCCCAGGTCAGCTTGTAGAGGCCGGGCCGTCCCAATCAACATCAAGCAGGCTTTTTTTTTTTTTTTTAAAGAGGGACAGTGAGAGAGAGAGAGAGAGAGAATCAATTTTGTTTAGTTTTTTCTCATGTGGCTTTCATTGCTCTGACACTTCATTGTGTACGTTGTGCTGGGGTTTGAACTCACGCACCGTAAATGCTGAGCTCCAGCCACCCAGCAGGCTTTTTGTAGAAAACGCCAAGTTGGTTGCAAAGCGCGTGTGGAAACGCAGAGTATCTAGAATGGCTAAGAGGACTTTGTGGAGGAACAAGACCGGAGGCCACCTGGAGCCGGCTCAGCACCTGCTCCAAAGGAGCCACTATCAGCCCGCACTGCTGAGACGAAGGACTGTGCAGCGACGCAGCACACGGCGTGAGCCCCGTGGACAGCGCAGGGCAGCGCAGGGCAGCGCAGCCTCAGGGTGTCCCTGTGCGCCGTGCTGCTCCTGGAGTTGCGCACCTGGGTCACCTGGCTGGAGCCTGCCGATTTTATCAACGTTCTCGAAGAGACGGATGCGGCCTTGCCATTTCCTCATCTTTTCCTACTTTCTCTTTCTTCGAGGGCTGCGATCTCCACTGCTCCTGTCTTCTGCCTACTTTGAGTTTCATTTGCTCTTTCTTCTTTAGCTTCCGGAAGTGGCCGCCTGCCCGCTTTGTGCACAGAAGCCTCGAAGTCTGGTTGAGGTGTTCAGCGGGGGAGGCTGCGGGGGCTCGGAAGCAGCGGAGTTCTCCCCCGCTCCGCTGCATTTTATTAGGCACGAGCAGGGGATGTTTACAAGGTGTGTACTTCTTAGTAGGGCAGAAACACGTGGGAGTGTACTTCTTGCAGATGAAAACATGTTGACTGATTTCTTGTTTATGGCTAACTGAGAGCAACATTTTGCTAAAGGAAGAAGGACAAGCTAATGACTATGAAGGACATATAGGCAGTTCGCAGAATTTCCTGGAACCTGCGTGTCGATGCCTCAGGGCTCCTTTGCCTCTCGTTCCTATAATTTTGGGTGCTGAGGTCACCGACTTGAGCCTCACCGCTTTGCTAACAACACTGGCATTTAGGACCCTAAGTCCCCCTAGGTCTGCTCCAGCGGCATCTCACACATTTTGACGCGTTGTGCTTTCATTTCATTCCGTTCCTGTACTTCATAATTTCCCATTTGATTTCCACTTGAAAGCATGGATTATTTAGAACAATACTATTTACTTCTTAAAGACCTGGAAATTTTCCAGAGATCTTTCTCCTGTTGGTTTCTAATACGGTTCCTTTTTAGCTAACGAGCGCATTGGTGCGAGCTGAAGGATTCTGGATTTACGGAGATGTGCTTTGTGGCTCCTCTCGATAAGTGTTCCAAGTGCACTTAGCAAGTACACCGGGTCCTACAGCTGTCAGTCAGGACAATCCGGCTGGTTCTGTTCAGGTTTCTGTATCCTTGCTGATTTTCTGTTCAGTTGTTCCGTCAGCTGCTGAAACGGGGTGGGGGGGGACCCAAGGATTACTGTAGCTTTATCTCGTTTTCCTGGCAGGCAGTTTTTGCCTTGTGCATTTTGAAACTGTTATTAAGTGCATCCATGATTAGTGCTCTTATGCCTTCTACAGAGCTGACCCTTTCACCATGATGAAATGACCTCAGGTGGCCTCTTAACATCTGAAGTCCACTGTGATACGAACAGAGCCATTCACGTTTGTTTGGATTAATGTCAAGGTGGCATCAGCGTGCCGCTGGCTTACTTCTAACATGCTTAGGTCTTTCTAATTGAGGTGTGCTCTCTGGAGGCAAGCCTTTATTTAACTTGAAGACTCTGTCTTTCAGCTGCGGGTGTTTATACCATTTATATTTAATGTGATTAAGAATATGGTTAGGTTCAACTGCATCCTCTTTCCTTTCCCTCTTTCTTTTTGCTGGTAATGAACCTGGGTTTCATATGTGCCAGGCAAGCCCCGAGGGATAACCCAGCCTCCACTTGCTTTGTCCCATCTGTATTTCGCATGTCCCTACCGTCCTGCATTCTTTTGGGCTACCTTGTCCCGTTCCATTTGATTTCCTCTGCTAGCTCAGGAGCCTTAGTGCTTTCGTGATTGCGGCGGTTGCTTGGGAGTTTGCAGTGTCTGTCCTTGGCCTCCCACTGCTGGTCATGAAGGGAGGGAGTGCCACACCGCACAGGTGCAGGTGGCTGCTGAGGCTGTGCACACCACCTTCCCATGTCGCAAACGCCAGTCACCTTCTGAAGGGGTGGACTAACCAGGAAAGACGTCATGCACCTGCCACGCAGCTAGGCCCTCCGCGCCCTGGGGCGCCCCCATCTGCCCTGGTTTTCTTGGTGCCTGAAAGAGACTGGGCTGCTGCAGGAATTCATGATTCAACCTTTTATAGTTCAGCCTTTGTTTGGAAAGGGTTGCTTTTCTTCTTCCCTTTCAATGCTCTGAAGATCTTTCTCTCCCGCCTTCTCACGGGCATGCTTTCTGACCATGGTCTGTGGTCCACCCCGTCTTGGCTTTGTCTGAAATGAGTCCTTTCTCCACTCCGGCTGCTTTTAGGAATTTGTCTTCATCATTGGGTTTGCGAAACTTGAAAACTACGTGCATGGCTTTTTTTTTTTTTTTTTTTTTTTAAGAGAGAAGGACAGAGAGAGAGAGAGAGAGAATCAATTTTTATTGAGTTTTTCACGTGGCTCTTGTTGCTCTGACACTTACTTGTGTACGTGGTGCTGGGATTTGAACCCGTGTACTTGCGAATGCTGGGCAGGCGCCGTAAGCACTGAGCCACCGCTCCAGGCCCCTGTGCTTGGCTTTTTATCCTCTTATTTATTCTTTCCTTTTCTTCTAACGTATCTTGCGCTTGTGCTCATTGAGCTGCGTGGATCTCTGAGTCCACAGCTCATTTCAGATTCGGCTCTTCCTTGCGGATGGCTCCTCTTGCCGACTTTCCAGGTTCACGATTTTCTTCTTCTGTAACATTCCGTCCTCCACTAGTCGCATCCTGGGTATTCTTCACCTCACAGAGCATAGTTTTTATCTCTGGAATTCTGATTTGAGTGAATTTTTTTTGAAAGCTCTTAATTGTGGTAAAATACACAAAACATAAAAACACATCATTTTAACCATTTGAAAAGTACATTTCGGACTAGAGTGGTTACAGCACTTGCCTGGCAGGCACGAGGACACAGGTTTGAACCCCAACACCACATATGCAACGAAGGGTCGGAACAATGAAAGCCATGTAAAAAACTAAATAAAACTGATTCTCTCCCTCACTGTCCCTCTCTCTCTTAAAAAAAAAAAAAAGAGGAAGCAAAGAAAGAAGGAAAAGTACATTTCTCTGGGTTTTCAAAATGCCTCCAGGGCTAAAGCAGCGGCTCAGTGATTGGAGCACTTGCCTGGCATGTGGAAGGATCCGGGTTCAAACCCCAGCACCACGTGCACAGCTAAGTGTCAAAGAAACAAAGGCCAGATGGAAAAATAAATAAAATTGATTCCCTCTCTCTCTAAAAAATGCCCTCCATGTCTCGAGTTAACTTTCTGAACACATGGTTCAGTTGTAAGGACTCTGCTAACTCTAACACCTGTGTTGGTCCCCAATCAGTCACAATGATTGATTGCCCCCTCGTTACAGGTCGGATTTTCCTGCTTCTTCAGGTGGGAAGTTTTGAGTGGACGCCAGACATGATGAATTTTGCCTCATAGGTTGCTGGGTATTTTTGTGTTTTTATAAACTTTCTTGAGCTTTGTTCTGGGTATAAAGTTACCTGGAAGCAGTTTCAGTCTTTTAAAACTGATGTTAGATGGGACCAAAGGACTGATCATCCCTCCTCCTCTGCGGGGCAAGACCCCTTGTGGTACCCCCCGCAGTGCTCCAGGGGCCCTGGACGCTGCAGGCTGGGGGTGGGACAGGGCAGGACCCAGTGCACGGGGTGGAACACCATCTCCCATCCTTTGGGCAACATCTCTGCCTTCTGGCAGTTTCCTCCCAGTCCTGCACCAATCAGGACTCCACTGGCTCTCGGTGGGGAGGCTCTGCAGGTCCCTGGCCCTCTCCGGGCATCCATCTCTTTGCTAGCTCTGTCCTGCACACCCGGATGGCCTGGGTCTCCCAGACCAAGCTCCCTGTCGGCATCTCCCCAGGTCCGGATGGGCCTCTTCTCCCTGTGCTGCATCTGGGAATGCTGGGCACAGCCAGCAGGGGCCGGCAGGGGACTCTCCCATTTGTCTCCTGTCTGTCACCTGATGTCTGTCCTAAAACCTCTCCTTTCACACACTCTGCCCAACTTTTCAGTCGTTTCACATGGAAAGGTTCAAGTAGAACTTGGCATTATTCTTAAAAACTTTTCAAGCAGTTTTAGTGGAGTATGGGAGACATAAAGCAATGTAAAGAGGAGGGTGGGGAGCTGACACAAGTGGGAGGGGAGGCAGTGAGCCCCAGGCTGAGCGGGACCACCTACCCCAGCTCTCTCGGGAAGTGAGAACACCTTCCCTGACCATGCCTGAGGGTCATGATCACAATGGACAGACACAGGTGACCACAGACCGTGGGAGGAAGACCTGGCTGCTGTTCCAGAGAGTGACAGCTCCTGCCCCTCGCTTGCCTGGACAGCATGTGCTTCCAGGGAGGCCGCTGCCACAGCTACGGCAGACAGGCTCCGGCAGAGCCGCCAGGCAACGCGTTTCATCTCCAGCACGACCTCCCCCATGTCCTGCTCCAAGGCCTCTGGAGGCATCACTCTGAATAACTGAGCAGAAATGCCTGAGCCCTGCCCCTCACTAATTACCTGGACAGGAAGGAGGAGGAACCCATTCACCACGAGTCTGCTCAGTGCATCAAAGACACCCTGCCTGGCTCGGTTACTCGAATGTGCTGTTCTCCTTCACCAATGGCAGACTGTTCTAGAACACTCTGGATGCCAAATGCCACATTTCCGGGGATCGGCCCTTCTGATCTAAGTCAGCAGGGCAGCTTATGCAGGCACTGTCATGGGCTGAAGGGTTGACACACTGGCCCCTCGTCCCTCACAATGCCACCCCTTGGGGACAGGGTCTTTCAAGCAGCAATTATGTTAATATGAGGTTATTAGGGTGGCCCTGATCAAATCTGACTGCTGTCATTATGAGAAGAGGACAGCAGGTCACAGTGCACAGAGGACCCCATCTTCAGACCAATGGAGAGAGCCAGCCTGCCACACCTTGATCTTGGGCTGCCAGCCTTGGGGACAGGGGACAATGAATAAGCGTCTGTTGTTTATGCTGCCTGATCTGTGGTGCTTTGTTACAGCAGCCTGGGCTAAGACAGATGGGCAGCCCCGGGCTGGCTGCTGGTATTTGTCCCATCCAAGCACTCAGAACAGACTGAGCTTTCAAACCAAGAGCAGTGAGGAGCTAGGCCACAGAAGCCCTCGGGGGGAGTAGAAATGAGATGCAGGCTGGGTGTATTTCTGCAGGACTGTGAGGCCAATGCAGTAGGCAGGAGAGGGCAAGAACCCTGCCTGCCCAGCATTCTGCATGGGGACAGAGGAAACCTCCCAAAGGAGGAAGCTAGAAATCAGGTCCTTGGGCCACCTAACATCCACCTTCCATGAAGTCACAGCACAGCAGAGGCTGGAAAGGGCCCTGCAAGGGTGGACAGGTCTCCAGGTCAGGATCACTCCAACTTCCTCCCTGGAAGCCTGGGGACTGTGCTGTAAGGGACTCAGACAAGGCAGCACGTGGAAGAAAACACCGGAGCTGGCTCCCTCCCCATCTGGCAGCCCCTGAGAGCGCCTTGCGGGGACCTCCTCGCTTAATAACCCAGAAAAGCAGGAAAATCAAGGCTGAGAACTTGTTTAGTGGACTGAATCTCAGCACCGCCTGAAGCTGGGGACTTATTCTTGGCTGAAGCTGGGGACTTATTATTGGCTGAGTGTGGCGGGAGAGAAAGTGCTTGCCTCTCCCCAGAGCAGCCTAGCTGGGGAAGTCATCATTCCTCCCACGTGGTCAGCACACTGCTGCTGGCCTGCCCACCTCCTCCCCTGCCCACCTCCTCCCTGCCCAGCACGGTGGGCTCAGGGTGTGGTGGACTCACTGGTCCACGTGTGCAGGAGCTGGGGATCTAAGGGAGCAGAGGGAACTACCTGCCCTGAGAAGACCAGCAGAAGGGCAGCCCATGACCAGTAAACTCGGGATCCTGGCCAGCGAGGGCGCTTGGCCTCTCCCATTCAAGTCCTCAGCACCCCTTCTTCTGAGGCATGTGCGGCTCCCTTTCCTGCACTGGACTTGCAGGGGCAGCAGCGGAGGAGGGCAAGCCCTGCCCAGCACACACCGTATCCCACGTCCCACCCGGTGGTCCGAAGGGGTCCGCAGATCCTGGCAGTGATCTCTCCGAGGACACTGCACATGTGGAGCCTTGCGGAGGTGGCCAGGCCAGCGGCCGCTGGTCTCCCTGAGGCTCTGTCTCGGAGTGGGAACCGAGCAGTGAGGGAGAGGTGCTTGCATTGGCCAGTGGGCTAACGCCCCTCCTCCCAGTCTCCACAGGCGGGGGTGGGGGTGGGAGTGGGGGGGCGGGTCCCTTTCCTCTGCGGGTCAGCGCCACCCTCTCCACGCGGTCAGAGAGGACTGCCCGGGCCACGCCCTTGCTGGCTGTGAGCACGTGACTCCAACCCGGCCAATCAGCCGTCCCCATCTCCCAGGCCGCAGCGATTGGCTGAGGGATGGTCAAGGGTCCCAGGCCTGGTCAATCAGAGTCCTGCCCGGGTTCTTCCCCTGGGGAAGAGGGTCCCTGGGGTCCGCGCTGGGAGGAGGTGGCTGCAGGGAGGGATAGATGGCTATTGATTTCAGGTTCCCACAAAAACAAAATTTCTTCTTCTGTGTTTTAAACAGCAGTTTGATCTAAGTAAGACAGGGGAGGCAAGGAAAGAAAGGGGAGGGACGACAGGGAAGAGGGGAGACACCCTCTCTCCGTAATGCCCAGCTCTGGCTCCAGCGAGGGCACAGGGCTGGACGCACGTGCTGCTAGTAACGTAACGGTGGGACACCTTGGAGGGCAGTTTGGCAGCTTCTTAACTTGTGATCGTCCACCATGTGACCTCAGCCACTCCCCTTTGGTGCATTCCTCTACAAGTAGTGACTCTGTGGCCACACACAGAGACCAGAGCGCAGACCCACACCTACTAAACGCCAGGCAGCATGATGGTGACCACACTGCGGTCCACCCCAGGAGGGTCTCGCTCCAGGCACCAGAGCTGAGCTGCAGTTGCAGCTGGGTGGGGGTGCGCTGGCATGGGACCAAGTGGGTGCTGTGAACTTGGGGCAGTCATCTTGCTGCTGTGATGGTCTCAGAGTGTGTGCCTGTGTCAAAACTCAGAAGATTGTAGGATTTACATAGGTGAAGATTGTGAGAAAGGGCACCCCACCTTGTCCAAGGAGCAGGCCACCATGGGCCCTGCATTCAGGTGGGGTGGTGGCTTCCATGTAAGGAAAGCAGGTTCCTGGGACCAGCATGTGATCCTGGCCTTCATGGGCTGCTCCGGGACACAGCAACCGAGTCTGTGTCTCCTGCCAGCTACTCTTGGGGTGAGCAGGGGCAACAGGTTCAGCTGATACCCCATGCCCCAGTCCTGATGCCTCCCTTCAGGAAATGGTCACTTTCCAGCTGTCTTAGAGTCAGCAAAGCACTTCCCACATCTGCCAACCTGGTGACAGCGGAGAATCTGGAGGCATGAAGTGCCAGGTTGACGTTGCAGCCCTGGTCTCCGCACTCTTCCTGGGGGTGACTCCACTGTACTAGGCCCCAACCCAAACAGACACTTGTCATGGGCACCCCCCTTACTCCTCGCAGGGCTGAGGTGCAGTCAAGCCCCTGGCATGCTGAGGTGGAGAACTCAACCAGCCACTCCTGGCTACAGCCTCCTGGCTCCCTGTTCAAGCCCTCTTGGGACTTGCCTCAGTTTACCCTGGCTGATAAATCTCCAGATGAGTCAAGACAGACTGCTGAGGTCTGGCCCAAAGCCAGTGTGTGTGCCTTTCTTCTAGGGAATTGCCACCCACCCCAGGCTGCCCTGGCCTCTTGGGCACAGCAGGTGTGGACAGCTGTGGTCTCCAAAGCTGGGGTTGGCAGTGACAGTATTGAGAGGTGATCAGGGTACAGAGTACCCTCGTCATGGGTGTGGTTAGCCCACAGAGTGGCTCCAGGTGAACAGGATGGCTTCCGTCCCATTGGCTCCAGTTCTGGGGGCACCCTCACGTGACACCTCCATCATGGGACAATGCAGAAAGATGGCCCTGGATCCTGGACTGCCCAGTCCCCAGAGCCCTGAGCCAAGCAAAGTCCTACTACATGTAGTTTACCTCAGCTGCTGGGTTCTGCCAGAGCAGAAAAGGGACTAAGACTGGACCACTGGCCGTGTCCATGGGAACCCGCATCAGGGACACTGGGGGAGAAGGCAGGAGAACAGGCTGTGCCTGCTTCTCTCCCACCCTGACAGCGTGACTCTTGATGGCTCACCTAGCGTGTGCCGTCCATTCATTCCTCCAATGCTTGATTCTCAGCCACGGCTCCACCTGTTTTCACACATTTGCCATTGATGGGGGACGACGGGGGACTTCCAGTGGCCGTCCCTCTGCTGTGCCCTTCCCCTGCTCAGCTCACGCTCCTGGCCCAGCACAGGTGGACCAGGGGAAAGCCACCCACTGCTTGCGGCACAGGCAACATGGGAGTTAGGAAGCTGCCAGCACAGCCTCGTCCTGAGACAGGGCTCACATCTACCTGTCATGGTATGAGACACATCTGCCAAGGGACTTTGTGAATGCTCCTCAAAGCCATACTGACTGGTGGTGGGTCTGCTCAGCCAGTCTCCTTCCCTCTCCTGGCCTTCCCCCATCCTGCGGGCCTCCCTGACCATCCCCCAGTCCACACAGCCTGTCCTTCTGGGGAGCCACACACAAAGGGCAGTTCCGTGTTTCAGACCTTAATCCCGGCTCGCCTTCCACGGGACAAAGCCAGTGCCCTTCTCCCTGCTCTGGGTGGCCTAGGACCCAAGCTGAGTGGAAGAAAGACCTGGGCACTCAAGGCCAAGTGCCTCCTGAGGCAGCAAAGGGGTCTTCACCAAGGGTCCCTGAGAAAGTGTCAGTGTGTCAAAGGCCACCTGTTTCAATCCCAGGGGACACCAGATGCTTCCAGGGGCCAGGGACAGATGCTATTTATGTTCTCTGTCTCGACCTTCTGGGTTCCCACACGTGCGCAGACTCTAGGCTGCACAGTGCATCCGGCAGGCTTCCGAGAAACCCCAGCCGGCACAAGGGACCTGGGGCTCTGTGGCTTCCTGGGCAGTGCTGACCTGGGCCCTGGCAGGGTTTCCTTCCTGGGCATCATGGCTTCCTGTGAGGATGCTAATTGCTTGTTAACCGAAGCCATCAAGATGGAGCTCCAGTATCTTGGAACAGGGGTTCCGCAGGGGGCGTCGCTGGGGGCTGGAGTTCTGGCACAGACCTTGGGAATCTGTGGCTGTTAATGTCCATCAAGAGCCTTGCAGTGCCCAGTGCTCCTCGTGGCCCTTCGCATGACAGGCTGGTGACAAGCAGAGGTCAGGACTGGAGGGGAGTCAGGGGACCCAAGCTATGGAAGGCCCCGACCAAGGTCCATGTCTGAGCCTGTCCTCGATGGGGAGGTCAGCCACATGGGAGGCCCACCCCTCAGACAGGCAGTGGTGCCAGCAGGAAGCCCTAGTGGGGACCAGGAGGGTCCCAGCACCCCCCAACCTGAACTGGTGCATCAGTTCCCTTACTTATAAGAGAGGATACAGGGGGCCACTGTGAGGCTCCATGGAAGTCCCCCCAAAGTTTCCATCTTCTCCCTAGGCTTCACCTCCATCTATGAAATGGGGCAGCAGTGCCTCCCATCTCGGGGCCAGTGGGTGGCCCATGAGTGGGCTCTGAGGACAGGGCCTGCAGGCCTTTAGCACCTGCAACATGGTCCACTAGCTAGCATTGATGCGCACCCCCAAAGCTAGGGAAGGATGGCATTACTTTCACACAGGTCCCCAACACCTGCAGGACACGAGGGTGCCTAAGGTGGCTGGCCCTGCCCCTGCCAGCAGAGGCCACCTCCACTCCATCCCTCCCGCCCCCAGGGACAAGCTGAGAGGATCAGGCTGAAGCCAGCTCTTCTGACCACCCTGCTTCCCCTTGCACCCAGTCCCATGTCACCAAGGTGCAAGCCTCTTCCCTCAGTCTGGAGGCTGTGACACCGATGGGACATTGGAGCCCAGACACCCACGAGGGGACGTGTAATCCCCACTTGGGTTAAGGAGGGAGGAGTGACTCAGCTGTGTCTTATGTGAGCCTTATATTTGGAAGCTGAATGGGGGGGTTGTCACAGTCAGAATCCCAAGTGCTGTCCAGGGGCCCTGACCTTCCAGCAGGCCCAGGATGCAGGAGTGTCCTGGATGCACAGAGGGTAGGAGGCCATGGTTGCACCAGTCCCGCCAGTGTGTCACTCATGGTGCCACGTGGGCCAGACCTGACTCAGACCCCCGGAGGCACCATTGGGGCTTAGGGAAGTCACATGGTCCCCCAGTCTCTGTTTCAGTCACACATGGGGGTCGAGAGTCCTCAGGTTGATACTTATAATTAAGCCATGTGGTGGACACACGGCACATGGCAGGTGGCCACTGCCACACCCACACACAGGCTGCCGCTCCATTGGTGGGGAACTGTCCTGTCCTGACCCGCATGGGTCTGTTCCAGGGGTGGCACTGATTCCAGCCTAGTCCAGCCCTATCTGAATGTGTAGGAGCAGGGACATGGGTCCCTGCCCCATCCTTCTGCGCGTCTGCTGCCGCACTGGCCTTGGGAGGCAGGACTCCACTGTGCACCCTGAGTTCCCAGGCTGAAGTTCTGACCCCCAGCCTGGAGAACGTGACTGTATTTGGAGACAGTGTCCCTCAAGAGGCAATTAAGATAAAACAAGGCCATTAGGGTGGCCCTAATCAAATAGGATGGGTGTCCTTACAGGAGGAGATCAGGACAGACACACGGGGGACCATGTGAGGACACAGGAAGGACAAGCACAGGATGGAGGACCAGACCACCTGGAGGCCCAGCCCCCAGGACGTGGGACCGTGAACACCTGCGGGTCAATCCCCAGCCTGCAGCCCATCACCACAGCCGCCCAGACCCTGGCCCAGGACACAAGGCACCACGTTTGCTCTCACGATGCACTCGGCATTTCGCAAACGGGGCCCGGGCACACCCAGGTGCGCAGCAC
This sequence comes from Aplodontia rufa, assembly GCA_004027875.1. NCBI lineage: Eukaryota > Metazoa > Chordata > Mammalia > Rodentia > Aplodontiidae > Aplodontia > Aplodontia rufa. The sequence goes on from PVKS010001500.1 coordinate 66,119, forward strand.
CTGTCCAAGCGGAAGCTGAGCCCAGGTGGGGGAGGGAGGCTCAGGCCAGATGGGCCTTGGAGGCTGGCGTCCTTCAGCAGTGGTCCCTCTGTTGTGCTGCTGCAGCATGCCCACCAGGCGAGGGAGGGTGCTGCGGTGGCCACAGCCTGAGGGCTCCTGGGTGGAACCTTCGTGGGCACACCATGACTGATGGGCCGAGGGCTGCCTTGTGCTTGGACGCAATGTCCCATCTGCTCATTTGCATGCTGCGGGGGGGGGGGACCAGGACAGACCACCGCGGTGCCCAGCCTGGCTGGGACGGTGCAGTGCTGGTTCTCTTCCGAAATGGAAAAGGCCACCTCCATGCGAATGTCACCTACTGATGATGGTGTGACTCTGGGATCATCTGTAAATGTCACCTGTTGGTGATGGTGTGACTCTGGGGAGGCCATGATTCTGGGATCATCTTCTGGGCACTTCTCGGCCCTTTCTCATCTCTGGGTGGCATCCTGTGCCCTATGGCATCCGCGTTCCTGAGCAAGCATGAGGCCAAGACCTCTGCTGGGCACAGGCAACTGAATGCCAGGCTTGGGACCCAGTGCTGCTGGGTATTATCACAGTAAGTCCTTCCGAAGCACCTGCCCAGCCCTACTCTGGTGCACAGGGTCGCCGAGATTGTGGATGCTGCCCGGGCCAACCCTGCTCTGTTCCAGCCACATTTGGAGTGCATTGCTCCCTGCCGGTGGACTCAGCCTGACTTCACATCTGCAGGAGGAGCGGGTCAGAGGCACTCGCAGGACCATGAGGTGGCTGTACTCAAGCTATGGGATGGGCATGCAGAGGCTGCAGCCAGCACTGTACCCTTCCCTTCCCACCCCCCGAGGGGGACTCAGAGGCCACCCCACCCCACGACACAGTCAAGCCTGGCAACACTGACCTGCAGACCCAGACGCTATGCCAGGGCCTGGGCTGGATCCAGGCCACAGACAAACCCAGGCCCTCTCCTCTGCTGGGGTCTCTCAAAAATGTCATGTCCTAAGTCCTGCATCCATGACTCTGTGACCTATGTGGCAAAAGAGCCTTTCAAGATGTGATTGCATTAGGACCTTGAGATGGGAGGTGGCCCTTGCACTATGGGGGCCCAGGTTCACCATAGGGTCCTAGGAAAAAGAGGACGAGGTGGGAGGGTCAGAGTCACGTGGGAAGCAGAGGTGGAGGGCTGCGCTTGGCTTCGAGATGGAGGAAGAGGCTGCCAGCTGGTAGCGGGGGTGGCCGTCAGAAGCTGCAAAGGGCAGGAGGCGGGCACTCCCCTGATCGCCCTGACACACCTGTGACCTGCAGAGCCCAGGGAATAGCCCTGTGCTGTCTAAAGCAGGCTTGCGCAGGATCACCATGGCCACCACGGCCACCCACTTACACAGTGACTTGGAAGGGAGCTGGGAGAAGTCACAGCTATGAGGGCCAACACAGGTGGATCAGAGGGTCTTTGTGGACCAGCTCTCTCCCACGTTATTAGTAAACTGGGATGGGGGCTGGTGGGGACGCGGGCTCCGTTTTGCAATTGGACACCTTGCAACAAGGTGTGAGATGAGGGCGGAGCCGGCACCCTAGAGGCCCGGTGTCCGGGACCACAGCAGGCTGTCTGGACACCCTTCCATACTGCAGACCCGCCAGCCTCTGCCAACCCACCACCCAGTGGCACGGTGCAGGCAACAACCAGAGCTCCACCCAGGGCCACGGATGCAGGCTCCACCCCAGCTACCTGGGCGCTGCCAGCCAGGTGCGTGGTCAGAGGCATCAACGCAGGTGGCAGGCAGTAGCAGCTTGACCGGGAAGCACAGAATTGGGCTTCTCTGTCCTTAGCTTGTGCCCACTTCCAGCCAAGGCCACACTGGCCACACTGGTGGCTGCTGGCTCAGCCTCGCTGACAGGGGCAGCCATAGAAAACCTGGGGCTCTTCCAGGCCGAGGCTGGGGGTGGGACCTGTGAGCAACAGCCCTGGTGCAAGGGCCACATCTTAGTTCGGATGTGTGCTTGGAGCTGAGCGTAAAGGCCGTGCTGGTGGGGAGTCTTGTTTGCTGCTCCCTTGGTCCCCCTGCAGCTCCTGGGACCCTCCCCAAGACACATGTGACAGGCACACTGCAGAGCCCACCAGGATCAGGGGACCCTGTCACTGGTATCCCCTGATCTGGGTTCCGTCACCGCAAGCCTCCAGGTGTCACAGGAAGGGACAACGTTGGATCAGTGGGCAAAAGGGGCCAACTCAAAGGTGACTGAGGCTGGCAGTGCGCTGTCCCTGCAGGAGTCACCTGTGAGGACCTGCGGGATGCAGCAGAGGCAGCTTTTGCCTTGCAGGGTAGACAGGAAGGGCTCGGGGTGACGGATGGGCAGCCGCACGCCCGCTGGCTCTTCTAGGAAGCGCTGCCCTGCGCCGCTGCAGGGTGGTTGGGGCTTTGCATCACTACTGCTGCCTCTGGTCAGCCCAGCTCCCCCGTCCCAATGGTGGGCAAAGGGCAACGCTGGGCCTGGAGTATCAAGAGCCCCCCGTGGACATGGAGGGGCCTGCCTGGCCTCGTTTGGCCATCCCAAGCGGAGGCGCCTCAGAGACCACAGTGTCAGTCAGCTGCTCCCGGAATGAACAGCTCGGCTCCAGAGGGGACCTGACTCTGCTCACAGTTTCGGGGGCTCCTGTCAGCGGGGCACGGCCCTCAGGAGCATGCAGCTTCCAACCCTCCACTCATGGATGGGAAGGGAGGGGAGGAGGAAGAAGGAACAGGCCCACGTCCCCTTGGATGGCAGGCCCACGGTGACCTCAGGAGCTCCCAGCAGGCCCCGTGGTTTAGTTTCCACTGCCTCCCAACAGTGCCAGAGGCTGGGGACCAAGCCTTCAGCACATGGGCCTGGGGTGGCACCTCGCCACCTCTTTGGGCTACCATCGCAGGTGCTACGGAGCCTGGACCTGTGTGCCATGCAGCCGCACAGCCTGCCTCCTTCTGGGAGCTGCTGGCCCATGGCACGGGTTGGCTCGGTGGCCCAGGCTCTGCTCCCAGCCAAGGAGCTGACAGTGGGAGAGTGGTGCACTCCAGGTGGCGGGTCCAGTGGGGTCACCCTGACATGGCCTTGGAAGAGGGTGGAAGGAAAGCCACCCGAGGGGATGGGCACCATCACCTACACAGTGTCACCTACATGGTGAGCTGGGTGGGCCCAGAGCAGAGGCCAGCCAGCAGTGCCTCCTCAGTGACCCCGTCACTCAGTATCTTCTATGCCCTGCCCCTGCAGACCCCAGAAGTCCCACCAAGTCCTGCCACACCCGGCCAAGAGTGTTAGCTCACGAACACCACCTGAACGTGGCTGGGTGGGCTGGGGACCTGCTCCCTCACTCTGCCATCCTGCAATCCACCTGTCCCTCTGTGTCCCACCAAGTCTTGCCGCGCCTGGGCCAAGTCTGTTAGCTCACGAACACCACCTGAACATGGCTGGGTGGGCTGGAGACCTGCTCCTCCACCCTGCAGTCCTGCGACCCATCTGTCCCTCTGTGTCCTGCTCAGGAGCAGCAATGACACACCCCTAGCCAGTCCAGGTTGCTCTGATAAGGGACATAGGCTCACTGAGGGTGGCCTAGATGACAGGCCTTTACCAGGCCTGCCATGGGTTGTGACACTTCACTGCTGATGCTGTCTCGAGAGGGGCCTCAGCCTAGGGACGAGAGCTGGTGTCACTTGCATGTGCCATGCTGGCATTTAGGATGGGCTGGGCCTCCAGAGCCACTGGGTACTTGGACAGGGGGAACCTTGGGCCCCTTCCCCAGACATTTGAGTCAGGGGTCTGGGCTGGGAAAGGCGGGTCTAACATACGGGAGACTTGGGCCAGGCCGGAGAAGCCCAGCACCACTCATGGCCCTTGCCTCCCGCAGCTTAGCACTGGAGCCCACACGGGTGCTGTGGCCGAGGGGGTGCAGTCCCCCTGCTAAGGCCGTGTGCATCCCCCAAGGCTGTGTGTGATGGGGGCTGTGTGGGTGAGCAGGCCCCTCGATGGACTGATGTCTGGGTCCTGGGCATGGGTAGTGATGGAAGCCAGCCTGGTTCCTCTCATGCACACTGCCTCTGTGGGAGGCCACAGCAGGAAGTCCTCTCTAGCCTTGGTCCTTTATAAATCACCCCATTCTAGGCCTGTGGTCATAGTAGCACACCTGCAGCTAGACACTGCGCAGCTGATGCAGGGGCTGTGGGGGCCCTTCCAGGCAGGGGGCACAAGGGGTTGGGGGAGCTGGTGACACAGGGGCCATGAGGGCCCTTCCAGGCAGGGGGCCTGGGGTGGGGGGAGCTGGTGACCTGGGGCAGCAAGCTACGGCAGAACCTGTGGGCCCAGTCTCCAGAGCTGTGTGTAGGCCAGGCCAGCTCAGCCATGCCGGGCACTGATGACCCGGGAGCCAGCCAGGTAAATAGCTGCTGTAGGCGCATCTGATCCTGTTCTTGAGAGGCTCTGGGTCCTGGACCACCAGGAGGGCAGCTAAATGCAGGGTCCCCAGACTAAACGGCGGATGGGCACTTGGGCGACTGAACTTATCTGGGCTGAACCTCTGCGTCTAGAGCTGCTTCCGTGAAAACCTAGAGCCCCAGGAGCCCTCCACACTCACAGTTCCCCCTCAAAGCACAGATTCCTGCCAGAGCAGCCTCCCTGGTCCTCATGGTGTTCCTGGCCCGCTGTTCCCAGCCGTGTGGCCACAGCCACCCTTTGCAACGCAAGATCTTGCCCAGCCTCAGGCACCTGAAAGGCTGATCACGCCCAGCGGAGGGAAGGTCAGCGCTGCCGGGTGCCTGGGTCCCCGTGACCAGGCCTGGCTACACCTCCTACCTCAACACCTGCCCCACCGGCCTTGCTCAGCCCAGCTTCCATCTCACCCTGCTCTTCTCCAGCCTCTGGCCATGGCTGCCCTAGGCCCGGGTGCCCCCTCTCCAGGCCCCATGGCCTTCCCGTCTCCACACAGGGAGCTCTATGGCCACCTTCCAAGCCACCCTGACTGTGCTCCACGTGCTGACCTCCCCACCAATCACCCTGACCCCCCACCTGCTGGCCCTGATCCTGACAGTGACTGGTCCTGTCCAATGCAGTGCTGACCTCCCCACCACTCACCCTGACCCCCCACCTGCTGGCCCTGATCCTGACAGTGACTGGTCCTGTCCAATGCAGTGCTGACCTCCCCACACTTGCCCAGACCCCCCCACCTGCTAGCCCTGATCCCGACAGTGACTGGTCCTGTCCACTGCAGTGCTGACCTCCCCACCACTCACCCGGACCCCCACCCGCTAGCCCCGATCCCGACAGTGACTGGTCCTGTCCACGGCAGTGCCAGCTGCACTGTCCAGGCTGGTCCCCTGCTGCATCCCCCACACTTGTGTACCACCGGCCCCAAGGAGGCCCCACAAACACATGTTGGAGGGCCAAGCCCAGGTAGGGAACCATCACCTGGCCCAGGCATGGGGCCACCACACGGCCACATCCCAGCAGCTGGGGTTGGGCAGCCATGAGACACCTTTGGTCCCCGAGGGTGGGGCTGTTTACCAGGTCCACTGCCTCCTCAATCCTCGACACTCTGGCTTCTGGGGTCTCACTGACCCTGGTAGGGACAGTGCCTAGAGATTAGTGAACAGCTTGAGGGAGACTCTGAAATGCAAACCAGCCAGTCCAGGGCCTGCACCCCACCCCGGGTGGGCTCCAAACTACAGCGGGCATCCCCGGGCCCGGAGTGTAAGATTGTTCAATGCTGAGCTTGTCCCTGCCAGGACACCTGTCATTCTACAACACAGGGCAGATTCCGCCCATCTGCTCCTGTAAGGACAGGTGCGTGCATATTCATCCACCCCACAACCCAAGTCCATGCAGTCACCTTCCCACAGCCATGCCCCACCTCTCACCTCCACCCCGACACCTGCCTCTCCACCTGCTTCGCTTGAGCTCTCTGCTGAGCACCTCGGGAGGCAGGGAGGTGGATGCCGCACAGTGGCCACAGTGTGGTGACATTTCTCAGAGGTGCACAGGCGTCTGCCCTGGTGGAGGCTGTTCTGACTGGTGGGGTCAGGGAGACCTGTTCTGATGGTGTGACAGAAGGGCTTGAATGGGTCACCTCAACCCACATAAGGAGATGGTAGGAGAATGGCAGACGGACAGAGCTCCTTCAGGGAAGGGGTGGGAAGCCCTAAACACAACTCCAGCAAGCAGGGTTTAAAATGCAGGGAAAAGATCGCCACAGCGTGACAAGTCAGGTTTATCCTGGGAACCTACAACGGAGATGGTAGAAAGCCAACGAGTGTTATTAATCAGCAAGGGGACAGCCACATGGTCTCTCCTACCACATGGGAAAGCCCTTGGTGAGTGGCAGCATCTCGGCACGCCAGGAACAGCGTGAGTCTCTGATCCGATGAGCTGGGCAACCCAACCCCACTCAACAGAAGCTCAGAGTGCTTCTTCCAAGCTCAGGAAGACGTCAAGGGTACCTGCTGTCACCACTGCAAATGCCATTGCCGGTCCTGGCCAGCAGAGCGCAGAGAAAGGGACAAAGCCAAAACCAACAGGAAAAAGAGGAGGATGAACCAGAGACTCTGGCGAGTGACTGGATGTGGCCAAATCAATACACCTGTGTCTGCGCATCTCTGCTCCAGCAGAGGCCAGCAGACGCCACTCTGAAAAACATCCCAAGTGACAACAGCTGACGACTTTCCCAGGAGCAAGTTGAATAAAAGTGCGGCAGGACTCTCGAGAGAGGCAACGGCCACCTGCTTGACAGACATTGAGGAAGACTGAAGTAAGTGGAGACACTGGGACAGGGAGGCGACATGGCGAAGCTGTTACCTTCCCCCAGCTGGTCTCTTCTGGCTCAATGTGATTCTAATAAAAACCTCAACAGGGTTTTTGATGTTGCTAATGTGTTTTGGTGTAACTTGATAAGCTCATTCCACGATGCACGCGGCAGATCAGAGAGCCAAGAGGAGCCGGGCACGAATCAGCTGAAGAGGGACGAGCTGGGCGGGGAGGGACAGCTAGCGGCCGCTGTGCGCTGGTGCTGCCATGGACAGATGGCCGCGCGGGGCTGGAGTCACACCTGCACCAGGGGACACTTGGTTAGGAGCCTGCACATGGATCTCGGAGGAAGAGGCTGCTGGGAAAACCCATTATCCACAGGAGGGAAAAACAAAACTGGGTACCTGCTCCACACCACACACACAAAAACCACACTCTAGGACCACAGACGCACACGTGAAAGGCAAGCATTAAACTCCCAGGAAATGAGATTGGAAAATAGCTTTGTGACCTCTTAGTAGAGCAGGATTTCTTAAATGAGATGCAAAAATTACAAACCCTGAAGGAAAGTTAGCTAAATTCATCTACCCTAACCTGGAAACTGCTTTTCAGAGAGAGGGAAAAGACAACCTAAGGATTAGTAAACAAAATACATAAAGAACACAAAGCAGTCAGAATAAGGTAAGCAACCCAACAGGAAGCTGGACCAGTGACGAGTGCGGCTGTCACAGGACAGGGATTGCACAGTCTATGGAGGGAAGAAGCCCAAGTCCGCGTGTAGCCAGGAACAGAAAGCTCAAACGCAGCGGAACTCCGCCTGCCGCTCCCAGGCGGACCAAGCTACCAGTCTGGGCCTGGCGAGTGCAGCTGAGCTTGTTCCTGAGGATTCAGAGACTGTCGTAACAGAGTGTGACATCAGGGGACAGGTCAAGAGTGCTGTGAGCACGTGTGGCCACGAAACCCAGGAGGCACCCATGGGTCCACCCACAGATGGGCTCCTGAAGAGGAAGAGGCTCCCACATCCACAGGCCCTGAGGATGAAAGGCGTCGCTCCTTTCCTGTTTTTATTTTTGATAACTCCATTGGTGGCACAATGTGGCTCCAACAGACCTGAGGGCCTTTATCCTTTATATTCACCCACGGAATCCCCAGATGTTTTGGTGCAGAGAACTTAACCTGCTTGACCACTTGGGGCCACTCCACTGGGGCTATGCAGATGACATTTTACATGCTGTGAGATGCCTTTTGTCCTATAAATCTCATCACGTTAGATTTCATATTGTAAAGGCAATGAGTGCATGACACAGTGACAAACGTCTTTAATTGGAGGGCCCCAGGGGCTCTGGAGAAGGCCCTGCCCTGTAGGTGCAGGATGGAGTCACAGCCTGGAGGTGAGTGCAGGGGCCCTGTCCCTCAGTGAATGCTGCTCTCAGCTGTGCCCTGTACGCGCAGGATGGAGTCACAGCCTGCAGGGGAGTGCAGGGGCCCTGTCTCTCAGTGAGAGCTGCTCTCAGGAACATGGGCAGCAGCCAGAGAGCCAGACAGTGGGGATTCTGACAGCAAGCTTCTGCTTCCAGGAAGTTGGAGATGGTTAAAGCTGCTGAGTGACAGCGGGTGACACAGGACGCAAGGAGGCCCGGAAGCAGTGGCAGTGAGTCTCACAAATAGGCCTGTCCATCCCTCCAGACTGTCCCACAACACAGGCCAGCGCTTCCTGGATGCCTCCCGGATGTGGGGCAGACTGTCACTGGGCAACACCCACCAGAGAGGGCCAGGCCTGGACAGCGAGGGCCAGGCCTGGACAGCAAGAGCCAGCAGGAGGCCATCAATGACGTCCCAAGACCCACCCAAAGCTTGCCCTTTGATGCCTCTGGGCTGCTCCTACACCTCCCCTGGCCCCTCCCCACACTGCACCATCCTCCCAACTGTCCAAGTAGAGAGGTGGGCCCTGGCCTCCCCTCCACTTCTGAGCCCCAATTCAGTCCAGAGGCCTCCATAGCTGCCTGATGGGTGAACTTCTCTGCTCAGGAACTCAGGGCGGGACATTGACCTGCAGAGCCGTTATGCAGATTATGGTCAGCAGAAGGGCCACCTCCTCAGGAAGCCCTCCAGGGCCACCCACCCACCCTACAAGGTGCCCCCCGGCACAGGCACCTGTTTGCATGGTGGTTTTATGATCTTCGAGGGGGTCTTTGACACATTAATGTTCTACATCCTGAAAGTGATAAGCCAATTAGTAAGCATGGGAGGGATTTTTCTTCTGTCACTGCTGTAAGCCTGGAGTCCAGCAGGACCCTGCCTGACTCAGCAGGAACACTAATTGTTCTTGGGCAGGGGAAACACTAATAATAACCACAATGTCAAGAACAGAGAGGTTGAGGAACTGGCGTAAGGTCACAGAGCTGGAGTCCTCAGGAGGCACCACCTTCAGGGATCCTCTCCCAGGACGGTGTAGCCTCCCTCTCTGGCTCTGCTTTTATGAAAACCTAAGAGGAACTGAGGGGACACAGGGTGGCTGGGGCCCCACCATGCCCCTTTCACCACCTAACTGGCAGCGAGAACTCTTGGTGGCATCCTCTGCTCACAGGGACCCTCCTGCCTGGGGACATGCAGAGGTGGCAGCCACAGCGGTGCTGGGCAGATGGTGCTCAGAGCCCACAGAGGGGTCAGCAAAGTGGATGACCTGGTAAAGGTACTAATGCAAATATGTAACCACGGGCACTGTGGCAGCAGAAACAGTGAGGGGCACAGAAGAAGGTCAGCCGCAGGTGGGCAGACAGCAGCAGCAGGCGGTGGCTTGTGAGGGGAGGAGGGCCAGCAATGGCCCTGGGTCTTCCTGCTCTCCGGCTCCCAGCCCTGGGGGCTGGGGCGCAGGCTGCTCAGGGAAGCGACTCCCTCCCACCCCTCCTCAACATGCTGTGGGTGCTCCACATGCTGGGTATCGCCAAGAAGATGCAAAGGTGACCTGGGAAGCCCAAGGGTCTCAGCCGCAGCCCCTCGTCCTTCTGTCACCAGGGACTGAGTGCCACCAAGGAGCACAGCCACGGGGCCTCTGCAGGGTCTCGGCATAAGGCCAGCACGGTCGAGGCCTGGGCCAGAGGCCCCTGGTCAGCATGTAAAGACCATGACAAGCCAGGAGGCAGCAGTCACTGCTTCCCCACGTTCCATGTGTCACGCCAACACATCACACGTACACACATGTTCACACTGCAGCGTGCAAGATGTACTGCATCAGCAAGCTCATGAGGCAGGCGCATCCATGGGCTTTGCGTGAACCACGGAGTTCTCACTCGAGCCCTGAAGAGGGTCATGCATGGTCGTCCCCAAACGGCGGCACAGGGGCGTTCAGGGTGGTGGCGCCAGCTCCTCCTCCTCCCTGTCCTTGCTCATGCATGGGGTGTTGGATGCAGGGAGGTAAGTGTGTGTGTGCACACATGTGGGGCAGGCTTGGGGGTCTCAGTGTCACTCCGGAAGCAGCAGCGGCCCATCAGGCCTTCCCCTGGAGCCCAGGTGGGCCAGAGGCAGAGGGCCGGGGCAGGACCAGGTGGGCAGCTCTGGGGACTCAGGCAGTGTGGGGCGAGGCTTGAGCCCTGAGGTCCTCCGCCACCCAGTCCTGATGGAAATGGACTCTTCCTGGGTGGCATAAGCCAGGCACATGTGAGACGCCTGCCCTGCAGGCCAGCGGTGCTGTCATACCTGTTCCTGAATGCTGGGGAAGGGCCCTCCTTGGAAGCCCCTTGCCACCACTCCCGTTTAGGCCACTCAGGCCTTGCATTTCCTTGGTGCCACCTCGTCTCCCTCCCGGCGGCAACCAGCTTGGTGCCAGTCATGCCTGGTGCAAGCTCCTGCCGGCTCCTCGATGGCCCGCGGCCTCCAGCGACCTTTTTTTTTTTTATAGCAATTTCCACTCCAGTGACTGCTCAGTGAGAGCTCAGATGGATCAGAGTCACCGGGAACTTTTCCACATGAGCTCTCCCCAAAGAGGTGGAGGGGCGGGGACACGAAACTCACCCCCCCCCCGCCCCCGTCTCTCTGTGCAAACCCAAGCCAGCATGCAAATTGCTGGCCAATTTCTCCCTCTCCCTTGGAGCAAAGGGAACCAGGGAAATGCGGTGGCCATCATCCTCGGGTGAGGCTCTGCAGGGCTCGCTGGAAGCCTGGGGCCAAAGCCACGCTCCTGTTTGAGACTGCGTCTAGCAGAAGCTGCAATATTTGAACAATCCCTGCAGAATCAGCTATTGCTTTCCTGCTCGCGGGGTAGAAAACTGCCTTGAGGATCAGGAGGAACCCGGGGGACCCACCAGGAGCCTGGGGGTCTCCAGACAGCAACTGTGGCTAGGCTGCTCAGAGCCCCATTGCTGGGGGCCTGTGCCAAGCTCCCCAGTCCTGAAGCAGCCACCCTGTCCTGATCCTCCCGCACACAGCAGCCCCAACACCTCTGCTTGTTCTGCTGTTGGACCCCCTCCCTGCCCCGCCATCTAAGAGACTCCTTCCTACCCATGCGAGAAGCTCCTGGCACCTACCCACCTTGAGCACACTCGAGAGCCCTGGGGACCTTGCTGGAATTCCGAGTCTGATTCAGAACTCAGGTGGGGACAAGTCCTGTTTGTTTTTGTTTTCTTTAAGAGAGAGAGGGACAGTGAGAGACAGGAAGAGATAATTAATTTTATTTAGCTTTTCATCTGGTTTTAGTTTTCTGAACACTTAGTTGTGTACGTGGTGCTGGGGTTTGAACCTGTGTCGTGTATGCCAGGAAAGCGCCGTAACCGCTGTGCCACTGCTCCAGCCCCACAAGTCCTGTTTTTAACAGACTCTGGCATGCTGAGGCTGCGGGCCGGGGCCATGCTTGGAGTCCGGATTCCAGAACCTGTCTGGCCCATTTTCCCACAGATCTGCGGCCTGGACGTCTCCCACATCCCAACCCATGTTGTGACATATTGACCCTCCTTGGGCCCTCCTGTGGGACTCCCATGTCCTTGAGAGCCAGCCTGTGTCCTGGCCATCTCTGTATGTCCCAAGACCCCACCTAGGGCTAAGCAGTGCCCTGGTCCAGCTGGTTGATCCCCAGCCTCAGGTCAGTCATGGAGAAGGTGGGGAGGGAGGGGGACAGGTGGCTCCTCCTCCAGGCACCTTGGGCACCTTGGGTACCTCATTACTCCAACATTCTCATCCCTGGGTGTGAGGCCCTGAGGTCCCCGTATAGCCCTGGAGAAGGGCGAGGTTCACAAACTGCACCTGCCCCGCTGCCGTCCAGCCTGCAGCTCTGGAGCTCAAGCACTGGCAGGGGCAGGACGTGTGCTCCTGACCTGGCCTCTCCACAAGGCCAGAGCCAGCGGATCTGAGTCCACCCTGAACTGAGGCCCTAGGCCTTACAGGAGGCCACATCCCTAGAAATGTCTGCCCCTCTGAAGGCACTGAGGGGTATGTCCCTCCTCAAATCTCAGAGGAATGCACCAAGCTTGGGGACAGGCATTTGCCCAGGATCCAAGAAGGCCTTGCAAAATGTGACCAGATGCACTGGTTTCTGGGTTGAATGGCTGGCCAGGCTCCCCAAAGGTTAGAGGAGACATCACGGACAAGCCTGGTTGCCTCTGGGCCCCTCCCAGGTGACCTCCCCACCAGCCAGCTCACAGGGATGGGTGGGAACGTCTCAGAAAAGGCCTGTGGCCACCATGGTCGGGACGGTGGCCACCACGGACAGGGCGGTGGCCACAATGGTCAGGGTGGTGGCCACCATGGACAGGGCGGTGGCTTCGCTGCCCACTCCTCTGGTCTAGGAGGAAGGTGGCAGTCCTGATGTCTGCATCACGGAGCCACTTGGCATGCCAGCATCCTAAAACCAGACCAGCCACAATTGCTGTGTGTGGAAGCAGCAGAAGCCCAATTTCAGCCTGCCTGGTGTGCTGCGACAGCCAGGGTCAGGGGCTGCCAGGTGGCATGCTGGTGTCCCCATTGAAAAGCACCTAATCCCTTTCGAAAGCACAAGGAATTCCTAGGCCTATGCTCGCTCCCGCGGGCCTCTCCTGTGCTCTCCCAGCATCCCACCCACCCCCCGGGGTGGACGGGTGGGTGCAGGCTTGAGGGACAGCCGAGAGCCCGGCCCAGGGCTCATCTACTCCCAGCCCATTGGAGAACCTGACCTCAAAGGCAAGTTTCTCATGCAAGCCTCATCCCCACGGCTCCCGCTGACCCTCCCTGCACAGCCCCAGGAACATTCTGGAAAGACTGTGCACTGCATAGTTTAGAACGAGGAGATGACAGAAGCAGATGGAATGCTAATTGATTTCCTTCTTGGAATGCCCTTTCCCTGCTTCACCGCAGTCAGCGGGACTCACACAGGACACCCTGGGAGGCAGCAGCGGCTTCTCCAGGGCCACATGCGCCTGCTGTGGAAGGGCTGGCCTTCTGCAGCAAAGATGAGGTCCACGGTCATGGTCACGTCTGTGCACAGCCTGTCCCCATGGCTCCCACCCTGTCTTCCAGGTGTGGGGAGTCCACCCAACCAGAGCCACAAGGATGCCTGCGTCCCCCCGGAGGTGGTGCTTCTAGGTGGAAGGAGAGGACCCTGGGCACGCCTACTGCTCAGGGCCACGGCTCCCGGGGCTGCCACAGCTGCTCAGTGGGGCCCTGGAGTGGTGGCCAGGGCTATGACAATGCCAATAACCAGGCACAGAACAGCCAAGAGGCTCCTCGCTAGGTGACTTATCTGCTGCCACGCGGCCAGCGATCCCACAGCTAGGCACATGCCCCGAAGAACTGCCAACGGGAGCAGAAGATACGTGTGCACATGTCAGCCCAGGCAGCAGGAGCAACGCAGTGCCTGTCGCCTCAGGAATGGGTGAAGACAGCACCGCATACGCGGCAACAGGGGGTGCAAGACACGCAGTGTTGGCTTCCCGTCCCTGCCACAAAACGCCCAAGGCCGTCCACCCATCAAGAGCAAAGGTTTATTTAGCTCAGAGTTCTGGAGGCTCCCACCTGAGACTGGGCAGCCTCTGCTCTGGCATCTGGGGAAGGTGGCATGTCATGGCGAGAGGTTGCAGAGGAGCAAACCTGTCACCTCATGGGCCAGGACAGGTCCAGGTCCCACAGAGCCCTCCAAGCGCACACCTGCCCTAGAGCCTCACGTGAGGGCTCTCAGAACCGTCCATAGCACACCCAGGAGGCACTTTGGGCCTGGGGAGCATGCCCTGCACACTCGGACCTTTGGGGACACTTTCCCAAGCCAGAGCACATGCGGCATGGGAAACAGTCACCAAGTGCTGACAGGCTGCGGCGGGGATTGACATGGAGGGGGTGGACGCGGAGACCGCACGGGAGACACCAGCATGATCCTCCTGACGGAGGCGGGTGCTGGGGACAGCAGGAGGACAGGAGGGAGTGGCTGAGGCCAGCTCGTGTTCCCTTCTAGGGTGATGGAAATGTCCAGGATGACGGTGCAACGGCTGGAGGACCTCGTGAATACAGTTAATGCTGAACTGTTCACTTTCAAACGGTCCCAAATGGCCAAGGTCATATTGTACCACAACAGAAGCCAATGGCTGGCGCAGCCTCACAGGGTGCTTCTGCACCCTGCAATCCTGCAGCTCGCTCCTCCTCGGATCCGGGGATGGATGAGCTGCATGTCCCTCAGGTCCTCACGACTCAGGGCCCAGGCCCTCCTGCTGCCCACTGCAATGGGAAACACAGGCTTGGTCGGCCACAAGTCTGGCTTCATGCCCTCCAGCCAGCCCTGGCCAGGGCATCCATCAGGTGGCACCAGACATGCCCGTGACCTGGTGTCCCTGCATGTCCCTGAGCCTCAGTCCTTGATGCAAATGCAGAAGCCAGCCACAGAGCTCTGGAGGCCCTTCGTTCTCTGCCGTCCTGAGTGAGGATGATGGCCTCCCAAGCAGGCTGTGTCCTAATGCAACGGTTGATTCTCCCAGCCCACCAGAGGCTCACTGCAGCCAGGGCACGGGCTGGGCCAGGAGAGTTCCGTGATGTCAGCCTGCCTGTTCCATTCCAGCCCGGGACGCCACTCACAGTGAAGAACCTGCACCTTCAGGACACAGCCCCGATGACTGTCTACCTGCATCTCCTCTGCTCTGGCTACAGCAGCCACCACCGTGCTGCAGGGACCTCCTCACCTCTGGGCTCTGTCCCCATGGACACCCATGTAAGGGCTAGCTCTGCCTTGTCCATCTGTCCATGCTCCGCATCTGTCCTAAATCCAACCACGATTTCAGAAAGACCAAAGTTGTGCAAAAGCAGAGACCCATTTGGCCAGGGCAATCTTGGAGGGTGTCCCAGGGGAGGTGTCATCTGAGCACTTGCCACTTGTAAGCAACCAGGCCATCAGGATGGCCCTTCAGAGATGAACGGGAACTTGGAGACTCATCCTACCGCAAGTGGAGAAGGAAGGCAATTCCCAGACCTGCTGGCAACTCAGGGGCGTGAAACTGGGCTGCTGCTAAAAGGGGACGGACGCCTCCTCTCAGATCCACCTGCTGCCGCTAATGGCAGCCCACGGAGGGATGCGGACCGGAAAATGCACCACGGAAGGGGAGCATCTGCTCACAGCCTCAGAGGCGGAGGCTGGCCGGGGCATGGGTCCCGGAAGTGGTCGGATGGGGTGCTGGGGTGTCACCTGTAGAGGTGCAGTTTCCACCGAGCATCTGGACAACAGGCTCTGGGTGGGGGAACAACCTGGCCTGGGCTGACGAGGAAGACAGCGTGGGGCAGCCCACTGGGACCCCATCTGAGAAGAGTGAAATCCAAGAGTGAGGCCGGATGAGCATGCACCTGTCCATCCACAGAAG
>PVKS010001500.1:81796-140378 GCA_004027875.1 Aplodontia rufa
CAGATACATATTCTTTGGGTACGTCTTCCCCCAAGTACATCTCTGCCAGGTATGTCTCCCCCTAGGTACCTGTCCTTGGAGGTATGTCTCCTCCCAGGTGTATCTCCTCCCAGGTACATTTCCCCACTGATACATCCCTGCTAGGTATGTTTCCCTCCAGGTACTTGTCCTCCCAGGTATGTCTCCTCCCAGGTACGTCTCCCCCCAGGTATGTCTCCCCCAGGTGTATCTCCCCCCAGGTATGCTTCCCCCCAGACACATCTCTGCTAGGTGTGTCTTCCTCCAGGTACCTGTCCTCCCAGGTATGTCTCCTCCCAGGAAGCCTCCTCCCAGGTATGCTTCCCCCCAGACACATCTCTGCTAGGTGTGTCTCTCCCCAGGTGTATCTCCTCCCAGGTATGCTACCCCCAGATACATCTCTGGTAGGTATGTTTCCCCCCAGGTACCTGTCCTCCCAGGTATGTCTCCTCCCAGGAAGCCTCCTCCCAGACACATCTCCACTAGGTGTGTTTCTCCCAGGTGTGGCTGGTCTCTTAGCTACATGCAGTTAGAGTTCGAGTGTAGCCTGAGAGACCCCCAGGGCCTGGTATGGGTATGCATCCAGGCTTGGTCCCCAGTGTGGTGCTTTGGGAGGTGCTGGGGGACCTCAGGCAGGAGGGGCCTGTACTGCGGGGGGCCGCCCTCTGAAGGCAGCTCTCCAGAGAGGACTGCTTTGCAAGCCGAGCGTGGTCTGCCTCCTCTGCTCCACTGCCTACAAATGCTGCCTACACTCTGCTCTGTCCTACACATGCTGCCGCCATGACACGCTGACATCCATGGCCCTCAGCAGAGGCCAGACCAGCGGGGCTGCCTGATTTTGGCCTTTGAACTTCCAGAGCTGTGAGCTAAGTAAACCTTTTCTCTCCTTAAGGGTAGCTGCCCCAGGCATTTCACTACGGTGACTTAACCGTGCCTAATGCATGTGTGAGCGTTCATCTCCAAGATGCTGTTCCTTCGAGAAACTGCATTTGGATAAATGTGTGCTTTTTTGTTTTTAAGAGGGGGACAGTGAGAGAGAGAGAGAGAAAGAGAATCAAGTTTACTTAGTTTTTCATGTGGCTTTTGTTGCTTGACACTGTTGTATATGTGGTGCTGGGGTTCAAACCCTCATTCTCGCGCATGCCAGGCAAGCTCTGTAACCACTGAGCCACCGCTCCAGCCCCAAATGCATTCTTTCTAGTGGAATTTCATTCCAGGAGGATGCAGTGAGTACAAGAGTAAGCAAGACTCCACTCAAGAGCAGGGAGCGCTGTGGATGCTCCTGTCCCCACCCAAGCTAGCTGGGTCCATGTTCTCTACGTATATTTTTTTGTAACAGGGATGGAACCCAGGGGTGCCTAGGCACAACGCCAGCCCTTTTGAAGTTGAGACAGAATCTCACTAAGTTGCTGGCTGGCCGTGAGCTCGCGATCCTCCTGCCTCAGCCTCCTGAGTTGCTGGGATTACATGCGTGCGCTACCACGCTCAGCTCCGTGCGTTTGTTTTTAACACCCTGCTTTTCTTCCTGGCCCCACCCCCCCGTCTATACCCATCTCTCCGTGAGGATGTGATAGCTGTCTGAGGTAGAGGAAACACAAGCTGGACTTCTCCTGCACTCACGGTCCTCACAGAGGCTCCCGTGATCGAGGGCGTGGGTCCCCCTCACCAAATAGGCTGCTTTCTGCAGCAGCGGGTGCCAGCCAGGGGTCCCTGATTCAACTCGGTTCTGTCTACCTTGGAGTGGCCTTGGACCCACAGAGTGAGGGCTCAGTCCCCAAGACTGTCCCCTTTACAGGTGTGACTGACAGCTACACATCAGGGTCCCCACAGCCCTCTCCTCAGGCTTGATTAATTTGCTAGGGTGGCTTCCAGGACTCAGGGAGACACTCAGGGTTCCTGGTTTTTCATGAAGGATGTTATACAGGATGCAGGTGGACCTCCAAAGAAGAGATGCACAGGCGAGGTTCAGAGGAGGGACACAGAGTGCCCACACCATCCCCGAGGTGCCACGCTCCATACAGGTCCTGTGTCCAGCTGCCAGAGGCTCCCAAGCCCTTCCCTTTGGGTCTTCAGGAGGCTTCATGGCATAGGCATGACTCGTTACAAGTGTCCACTGGTGACCAATCCAGCCTTTGGTCCCTCTCCCCTCCCGGGAGGCTGGGGCGTGTCAAAGTTCCTACACACTAGTCCTGCCTTGGTCTCTGCAGTGACCAGCCCCATCCTGAAGCTCCCTGCCCCCAAGGGCATTAGCATACATACTTCCAACATCTGAGGATTTCAGGGGTTGTGTGCTGGGAAGTGGGGCACCGTCCAACCGTAGCTTCCAGGGTGGTGCGGGCTGCGGCAATCGTCTTTCCTGCTGAGTGGCACCCAGCGAGAGCCGGCTGCAGAGACGCCCCCCTTCCTTGTCCACAGACACTGGCTTAGTTTCCACTCTCTTGCTGCGATGCACACTGGGAAATATTTGTGTGTCTCCTGGCCCCCAGCTGAGCGTGGGGTGAGCAGACGGCTCCCAACGTCCCCAGCAGCAGGAGATGGACTCCTGGCTCCTAGGCCCCTCTCACTTCACCGTCTCCCACCAGGGCCATCCTGGAACTTCCTCACGCTTTTTAAAGTTTGAACAAAGAGGCCCTGAATGCCCGGGACATATGCAGCAGGGGCAGGGCTGAACCGCACCCACAGACAGGTGGCGTCCTGAACCCAGTGGCCCAGGCTGGGGCCTCGGGTGGCAGCAGGGTCCTTCACTGTCCGTGCAGTCAGACGCAGATCGGGACGAGTAGCACTGGGCTGGAGTGGCCCTTTGCCCAACACCACTATGTCCTTAGAAGAAGAGGGAGGGCTGGACCCAGGCACACCAGGGGGCAGAGGCAGGGACTGGAGTCACAAGTCAAGGAATGGCCAGGATCTGGCAGCAGAAGAGGTTTGGATGTGATTGGGAGAAGTGTCCCCAAAAGGCCCCGTGTTAAGGCTTGGTCCCAGGGTGGTGCTACTGGGAGGTGATGGAAGCTTTGGGAGGTGGGGCCTTGTGGAATGTCACGGTGGGGGTGTGCCCTGGAGGGGCCTGTGGGACCACAGTCTCTTCCTCTTTTGTTTCCTGGCTGGTGTTCTGAACACCATGAGCTGTCACTCCAGATGCCAGAGCCACAGGAGCCAAAAGGGCTGGAGCTTTCAAACCGCAAGCGAAAGCAGCCTTTTCCTCTTGTGAGTTAACTGCTCCAGGTGTTTCCTCGAGGTGCGGGAAAGCTGAGGGCTTCAGGCAGTGTGCCCTACGGAGAGCTGGGTCTTGGATTTCTAGCGTGCAAAGGAGGAGCATCTGCTGGGTCAGGTTCACAGGGTGGTGGCGCTGTTCCCCAGAAGCATCCAGGCTGTCTTGGGGACCCACCAGGCTTTGTCCCATTGAAGCAACAAGAATGCCCAGGGATTGGCACAGGGGCTGGGTGTTCCCCTGGGCTGGAGGCTTCCGGAGGGGACAGGCAGCCCAGTCCCACCCACTTCTGCCAGGCAGAAGGAAAGGAGAAGCCACCCGCTTCTGCTTGCCCCACGCACGGAGCCTGCTGAGGGACGTGCCACCAGCAGTGCATTGTGGAAGACGCCTTCAGAGGCCTCTGCGGGCCTGCTGCTCTGTGCTAGGGCCTGGCTCCTTCTGCAGGGCAGTTCCCCGAGTGGCCCTGGACAGACCCAGTGGCAGGGGGACGTTGCTAGAGGGGACTGAGATTCACTTCCGGACTTGGGGAGGCCCAGTGCTTCACCTGGAGTGGTCCTCTGCCAGGCTGGCCACCCAGCATGGCCTGCAGGTGAGAAGCGCCTGCTGCCCCTATGGACGAGGGGACGGTGACCTTCACCTGCCCAGGGCCAGGGCTGGAGCCACATGTTCTGTGTGTGTCTTTGTGCATATACATATATAAATTGTGTTTTTTTGTGTGAGTTTTTTAAAGTGTCTACTTACAGCTCTTGTAAAATGTAAAAATGTTTATCTTGCATGGGCCCCCAAAATAGTCTGTGGGTCCCAGCTGGCCAAACCCTGTCATGAAACAAAGGAACAGCACCTGAGCAACAGCAGAGTGCCAACTGGGGGGGGGAGGGGGTCAGAACAGGTGAGGGTGCGGATGTGGCTCCAGGCCTCCTGGGTGGCTGAGTGAAAAAGGAAACAGCAGCAGCATAGCAGCCTCCAGTGGTTCAAGTTCAAGTTCAGTCTTGGAGTGAATGTTAAGAAATGAAGGGCAGCCAGCATAAAGAGCCAACAAGTTTCCGTTATCAAGGCGGGGTCTATCCCTGGCGTATACAACCAAAACTTTGAAAGATGGGTCTTACTGGATGGACGTCTACCATGCTGGCGCGTTGGAAACACCGGAGTCTAGCTGCACAGTAATCAGGGCAAGTAAAAATGAGTGTGCTTGGGGAAAAAGCCGTGCATCATTGAGAACAAAGTCCCCAGAGTCAACTGGCGTTCACACACAGCCTTGTGAGCACGGAGGAGGTCTCCAATCCCAGGCCATCTTCTCCAAGGTTCCACAAGTTTGGCCCAGCCCTGGCTCCGGCCTTGCCCCGACCCCTGCAGGTGATCAAATCATGGAACCAGTCTGGCTCTTAGGGAACCAGGTGATTGCGGCTTATGTGTACAGTGACACTGATTTGAGAACAAGGCGCTCCCTTGCCACAGGTGTCCCTGAGCCCTCCATGTGACGCTGCATGTCCCATGTCTGGAAAACTGGGCAGCGACCCCCGGAAGGGCCTGGCAGCATCCCCAGGTCAGCAAGCCAGGAGCGGCCAGCTTTGTGGGTTAGGGACGTGCCCAGAGCCGGATGGTCCTGCAGCTAGAGTGGGCAAGGCTCTGCTCCTCACCTGCGTTTCCTCAGCCCACACCTGTCCTCCTGCAGACCCTGCACACGGCCCAGGCCACGCTGCTGCAAGTCCACCCCAAGGGACCTTCATTTAGGTCTTCCAGTCCCCCGAGGGAGTGCGTGCAGAGAACCCCAACTGCGGGACCTTCCTCCTCATTGGGGACATCCTTAACAAGCACACAGAGGCAGCCCTGCTGAAGGAGGTCGCCTGCCAAGAGCCCTCCTGTCATCTCTTGGGCGGGTCCTGGGTGGCTACATGAGGATGAGCTCCAGTCTGACTTGAGCCCTGGGGACACGGAGGGGGTCAGTGGGGCCTGCTGGGAAGGGGTTTGAAATCTGCTGTCATGGGCCCTCGAGGACACAAGTGTCCTTACAGAAGGTAGGCAGAGGGAGATTCGACACAGAGAAAAAGGCAGAGACCGGAGTCCTGGCCACAAGCCCAGGGACACCTGGAGCCTCCGGGCTGCAGGAGGCAGGGAGGACCCTGTCCCGGGACCCTATCACAGCTTGATGCTGGCATAGCTCTGTTAGTGAGGGGGTCAAGGAGGGGAGATTTTTGAAAGATCCCCAGAGTGTCCACCCTGGAAGACGGAGCTCTGGGCTTTGCCACCAGGCACCGACCCCTCCACGGGGCCCACCCTGTGACCTCAATAGTTCCAATCACCTCCCGAAGGCCCCACCTCCTAATCCACCACATGGGGAGTTATGGCTCCAGGGTCAAATCTGGGGAACAGAAGTGTTCAGTCCCCGACAGCAACCAGCTGCCAGTCCTGCCGAGCCCAGGCAGAAGATCACTACCGAGCCTTTGCCTCGCTGCTTCTGTTCTGGCTCTCAGCAGCCTCTGCTGGGCTGCGGTAATGGGGTCCTGGGGGCTGGCGAACTCGGACTTAATCAATCACCACGGCTCTTCCAGGAACCAGAGGGCTATGCTTTCTATGGAATCGCTGCTGCCCATGGGCCTGGAGGGACCCACCCACACCCACAGTGTCTTCCTTCCTTCCCACTGCCCTTATGAGGGGATCAAGGTTTAGATGAGGCCATGGGTGGACCCCAAGTCCATGGAATTAGTGTCCTTGTAAGAAGAGACACCAGAGAGCTTGCCAGCAGCTCTCCCTCCCTTCCCACGTGGGGACAGAAAAGGGGTCTGCCCAGGGACTGTAGCATCAGAACCTGGATCTGGGATGTCCAGGCTCCAGAACTGTGGGATGCTGGGGTGGCTGTGTGTGCCCAAGCAGACCAAGACATCTGGGGACCAGGTGTATGATGTCATACCCACCCGGCCTCAGTTTCCCTGGCCCTCAGGCTGCAGGGTTAGATATAGGGGCCAGGTCCCAGGAGGACATGGTCCCTATCCACACGCATGTGTCCATGCCCTGCCCAGCTTGGCCTGATCTCCCAGGATGACTCTGTTCCTGGGCTCTGTGTGCCCCACAGGAACACTCAACACTTATCCCATTCAGATGCCGAGGGTCATAACCTTCCTTAGTCTCGGCCCCCATTTTACAGATAAGGAAACTGAGGCAGGAGCTGCCCAGGACCCTGACCAAGGTCACGACAGATATGTGATATAGGGCAACTCAGGCCCTCAGATCCCCCTTCCCCCATGCCAGCTTGGGGCCCAATGTCCCAGAGACATCCCAGGTGTGACTGAGGCAGAGACCGTGCTGGAGGGCACAAGTACGGGGGTTTAAGACACATGATGAGGACGGACGGGCACAGCCCAGTGCCATGGGCGTTCCAGGTGACACCACAAGATGTCAGGATGCAAGTGAAGGGCAGGCACTGCTGACTGCAGGTGAGTCTCAGGCCAGGCAGCTGCTGGCCCCCATGCCCAGGGTAACGCATTATCTGATCTCTCTCCACCCTGGGAGGAACCACTTCAGCGTTTGGCCCTGGCCCTGGCTGTCCAAGTGCTCACGTGGAGAGACCCCTGGCCTGTCAGGAAGAAGGACAGTCAGGTCAGTGGGTCACTGCGGGTTGGCCGTTCCTCTGCACCCTGTGGAACCCTCTGGACCCAGCTGGATGTCTAATTGGCATCTCCAACGAGGCACGGTGGGCCTCTGACTGTCTCTCCAACCCGCCAGGCTTCTGCAGCCTAGCAGAGGGCCCCGCCCTGTCTCTCCTCCCCAGAGTTCCACACCTAAGACAGACGCCGACGTGGAGACAGCTCCTGGGGGCTTCCTGCCCCCTGTGCCAGTGTCCTGGGGCTCCCGTAAAGAATCACTCAAAACTGGGGGCTCAAAGCAGCGGAGTTAATCTGCTCTCTGTTCAGGAGCCTGAAGACCCAAAGCCAGACCCCCGGAGGCCGACGGAAGCCCGGCCCGCGCTGCCTCTAGCTCCTGGCCCGCAGTCCGACCTGCTCTGAGCAGGATGGCAGGCACGCAGGATGCAGAGTCCACCACGAAGCCCGATGCGCTCTCAGATCCTAACTACACTCGCAAAGGACCCGTCCAGGGTTCCTGGTCGCAGGAGTTTTGGGGGATACTGTTCAACTCACTGCACCCTGAATACGGTCTTTAAATAGCAGCCGGACTGGCTGGAACACAGAGGGAGCTGTGGTGAGGAACTGCGAGGCAGGGGCCCTGGCTCCCCGGGGCGTGGGTGGGCGCTGCCTGTTGCCCAGACTCTCTGGGCTGCTTCTGCACGGCCCCCACAGGTGATCGTCCTGCAGGGGGGTGTGGGCTAATGGCAGGGCACCACCCACCAAGAGCGGGAGAGCAGAGCCCGGGGGTGGTACCAGGTACTTCCGCTTCCTCCCTGGGTGCAGGCGCAGAGGCTCCCCTATGCTGTGCCTCTCCCAGAGGCAGAGGAGGGACCAGAGCCAGGCTCTGGCCACCCACAGCCACGGGGCCCTTAGGCTCCCCTGTGCCCTGTGGAGTCTTCCACCCCTGCTGCTCTTGGGCCTGGGGCTGCTGGGTGCCTATGGATGCGCCTCATGCCTCGAGTGGGACAGCTGTCCCCAGGCCTTGCCTCGGAGGTATAGGATGGGCTCTCCTTCAGCCTCTGAGGGTCAGACTCCAGATGAATCCTGCAACACCCCTGTTCCTTCCCGGGAACACTTCATGGCCAACAGCCAGCTTTTTCATCAGGCAGGGTCCTTGACTGGGGTGGTTCTGCCCCTGCCCATGCAGGGGACATGTAGCAATGTCCGGAGACATCTGTGGTTGTGTGACTCGGGGATGCTTAAGAACACTGCTACTAAGCAGGCATGGCAGAGTGAGGGACCCCAAAGCTGATGGTGACCCTGCAGAGAAGGGCTCTCTCGGTCCCACAGTCGAGTGCCACCTCCCTGAGCATCCTCTCCATCTGGTGCTCACTTGGTGGCCTTAGGGATCTGTCCTCACAAGGAGAGGCCAGCCTTCAGTCAGAGAGCTCAGCCCCATGAGATGGCCCCACGTCTCTGCTGATGACAGCCACAGGTTCTGGGCTCCCTCAGGCCACCCACAGCCTGGTGACTTGTGAGAAGGACTCAGATGGCGGCACAGCCTTTACCCTCGTGGTTACAGTTTGCCACAGGAAAAGATCCAGGCTAAACCCAGGCAAGAGCAGAGTCCAGGAGGGTTCTCTCCAGGAAGGTGAGATGTGGCCCTCCCTGCACTGAGGTGTGCTCAGAGCATTGCTGACCAGGAAGATCCCAGGGCAGTGATGTCGAGGCTGCACTGAGGCTGCATCTTACTCTGCTTCCTGGTCCCCCATGCGATCGTGGTCCAAGCCAACGTGGGCCCAACCACATCATGACACCTTGTAGACTGCCTGGTGGCCGGAGGCCCTCCCTCACCTGGTTCAGGCCAGGTCTGACTGCACAGTCCTGCCTCCACTGTGCAGATCAGGAAACTGAGGCCTGGGCTGTAGGGAGCCTGCCCAGGCTCTGACCCGGTTGCTGTCCAAGGGCCCTGATCTGGCTCTTTCTCCACGGGACCGTCAATTCCCCAAGCCCCATTCCTTCCAGAGTTTGTCAAGCCCACACCAGGACCAATGCCAGCCTCACCCCGGAGAGACCTTTAGCCCATGGTGTGAGATGGCAAGTAGGACTTGCCTGTGTACATAACACACCTGACGGGGAGGAGGAAGAGAAGCCCCATTAATCCGCCCTTGTGGAAACCACCAGGACCATGCAGGACCCAGGGAGACCCCTCCCTCCTGGGGCTGAGGGATGCTGGCCTCCTGGCCTCCCCCTCTGCTTCCATTGCTGTGTTCTCGCTCCCCAGCAGCCTCCAACCCAGCCGCCCATCCTGGCTGAGCATGGTACCCTGCACGCACGGTTGCTAGGCGACGGTTGCTGAGAGTCACAACTCGGCTGGCAACGGAGAACACCCCCGGCAAGGCCGCTTGCCAGCCCATTTAGGGAGGCCAGCATCCCTGTCCACTCACTGCTCAGCCATGGGCAGGTTGCCCAGCTTTCCTTCCACCTGGCTTCCCAGTGGCTCTGAGTGCGCACTGTTTAGAAGGACCACAAACAGACGCGTCTCTGCCATGTCAGCATGGAAAGTGGCATGCAGCCTGGTGCCAGGACCAAGAGGCAGGGAGACTCTGTGGGCATGTCCTGCTCAGATCACAGGCCAGCTGGTGCTCTGGGCCGAGGGAGGAACTGGCTCATTCAGCCTCACCTGGTCGGGTCCCATGGACCACAGGTGGCCAGCTGTGTGCCATCCAGCCCAACGTCCATCATGTACATGGAGCAGGAGGCTGATGGCTCCAGACCTAGGTAGAGGCAGGCTCTGCTCCCACAGCCACACCAGGACAGCTGCTGCCCAGGGCAGATGCCATGTGGGCAGTCCACAGAGGTTGCAGCTTGGGCGCCCAGCCCAGGGACTCTGGGGTAGCCTGGAGGTGGTGTGGTGTGCAGGTCCTGGTCAGCGAGGCGTCTCATCACCAGCCCCCAGCTGTCCACCCAGGTCCCTGCATTCCTCCTGTGGGCATCGGCAGGGCTGCACTTCTCCACGCTCCTGAAGCTGGACATGGCCAGCCAGCGTCTCTCATTGTCCACACCTGCCTAAAACCCAGCTGTGGAGGCCAGGGTCTGCTGATGGCCTGGGTGGTGGGGCCTCACTCACCTGTCCTGGGGCCGACTGTGGACAGTGCACCAGAACTCCACCCCAGGGCCTTCCCACGCCTGCAGCCCCCGCCCCAGCTCTCCTGACTGCCAGCAGGGAAAATGGTTTAAAACGGAAGACTCACAGGAAGCCCATGTTGACACAGCAGGGTCCAGGCTGCTGCAGGGTCCTGTGGAAGGGAAGACAGGACCCTGCATTCTGATGCAGCAAGTGCTGGAGTGTCCCTGGGGGAGGAGGCAGAGAGGGGCAGCGGGGACTCTGGGGAAGCAGGTGGTCACTGGTTGGTGGGCTGGGATGGGGTGGAGATGCTTGCCAGGTAATGGAAGGTTGGGGAGACACGCATCCCTTCTCTTTCCTACCCAGGCCCACCCCTATCATTCTAGTCTACTTTCCTGGGCCTCAGTTTCCCTGTCTGCAAAGTGGGATGTGCACTCCCATGAGGGCGGATGGGGTCACTCTGTGTGGAGCAGTGTGGTCTACACAGCACTGGGCAGGCAGCACAGGGCTTGATTCTCGTGGCAGCCCTGAGAGGTGGGGAGCTGGCTCCCCGCTTTGGAGAGGATGGAACAGAGGTCAAGTGAGTTGCTCAAGGTCACCTGGCTCACAGGAGGCGGAGCCTCCACAACCCCCACCAGCACCCTGCTGCAACCTGTCCTGGACACCACCTCACCCCAACTCCAGGCCTTGAGGGCCTCTTCCTGCACCTTCTGGGTGGGATGGGGCCATGCTGGCCCCGCCGACCACCTGGGACAGGTTCCAGCCATGTGTCTGGGCAGGGCTCTTGACTAGCAGAGAGGACGGGTGCTCGAGGATCACAGGAGCCCCCAAGGCTACAGCTTGGCAAATAATCGCAGCCCTGGGGCTCTGGGCCCCAGCATGACAGGCAGAGTGTATTCTGCGCAATCAAGCAGGAAGCACTGGGGGAGGCTGCACCGGTGCTCCTGTGAAGCGGAAGAGAAATTAATTTCCAGCCCAGAGTCAATTGTAGCCTGTGGGAAATGTCAACGGGCTGACTTGGGCTCATAGGCACATGCCCACTGTCACTTGAACTTGGAGGGGAGAGGTGCTCTGGGGACCCTCTCCTCCTAGCACCCAAGCCCAGCCCTGAACCTCAGCCCCACAGAGCTGAACTTCCACCCAGCATGCCCCAGACAGCTCCCGGTCCCTTGGCAGGGCTGCCACTGAGCAGGTGAGAAGGGAGAGGGGAGGGGCTCCAGCATATCAGAATTCCCAGAGAATCCCGCCAGTCCTGTCCTTCAGCCTGCCCTTGGTGACACGGACAGAGACCGTAGCTCCAAAGCTGGCCTAATGGGGCCCAGCACCTGACTGGCATGCAGTAGGTGCCCTTCTCCATGGGAGGGACGTTTAGGTCACAGCTGTGGTCAGCATAGCCCTGGGGCCACACGCTGTGGGAAGGGTGAACTGGCCAACAGAGGGCACCTCTCCACCATTTCAATTGCTTCAACTCTCACCTGTGCTGCAGAAGTTGGCTGCTCACATCTGCTGCTGAGGTGAGGGTGGCATGGGAAGACAGAGTGGGGGACAGGAGCTGTCCCCTGGGGCTTTGTCCCCTGGTCCCTAGAAGCTATCTGACTTTTCCCAGGCCCCTTTAGAGGGCACAGAGAAAGCTGCTGTCTCTGGGGCCCATCCTTCTACTCCCCTGGCTTTCCCCAAGGGTCCCTCAGTTGTCACCTCGGCCACACTGTCCAAGGCTGCTGACCATTGGCTGGAAGCAGAGAAGGTGGGGCCACTGCCCCCATGAGGCTTGCTGTCCAGATAGAGGCAGCTGGACATGAGGGTGCACCCCTCATCGCCCTCCACTGCCTGGCCCCTGGCTGATGCCAATGAGGCCCACCCATCTCCCAGCCTCAGTTTCCCATGCACCAGGAGGGCCTGGCCACCCAGCTCCCTGGTAGCCCTGTGCTCTCCTTCCCCACTGTGGCAGCCTGGCACAGACTCAGCTGAACCCCTTGTCTCAGCCTGGCCTGACATGGTCAATGAGATAGTGGAGGAGAGTGTCTGAGGAGCTTCCAGAAAGCTCTTTATGAAGGGCAGACCTGCTTGCACGCCTTTGCTGCTGGCGCTGACCCTGGAGATGTATCTGTGTGCCTATCTCCCCCATGCTGGGCAGATCCCCAGGTGGCAGGTGGTGGGATAGGGTGGGGCCTGTCCACCTCACCAGGCTGGCCACGAGCACACAGGAGACCTGGGGACAGGCAGGTGGCAGGTGGCAGGTGGCAGCGAGGCCCCTGGCCCAAGGACAGGCCCTGGACCATGCCAAGGCCAGTGTGAACTGCAAAGGGAAGGACAGCCCCATCCTGGGTGGCTCAGACTGGTGGGGAGCAGAAGGGATCAGACACAGGTTTACTGCCCAGGCCTCTGGGACTGTGTGTCATTCCAGACAAAGAGGAGGCGAAGCCCTCCTCGGAGTCCCCCTGAAACCTCATGCCAGCAGAGACCTTGGGAAACAGGTAATTATTAAGATGAGGTCATCCTGGGGTGGGGACATCCTCACCCAGCAGTTGGTGTCCTTATAGGACAGAAAATGGAGACAGAGCAGTCACAGAGGTCAGAGTGATGCTGCGGCAGCCAGGGAGCACCTGGAGCGCCAGGAACCAGAGAGGCCAGGAAAGGGCGTCCCCTAGAGCCACGGCGCAGCCCCTCAACCTCTGCCACCGTGAAAGCCAGGCCTCTCTCTGGAGACTGGGTCTGAGGTCTCTGTGTGGGAAGCCAACAGAGAGGACACGCCACAGTGAGGCTGGCACCCGAGCTTGCTGGTCCCTCTGACAGGCACCCCGAGGCCCCCTGGTTGGACTCGGATGACCCATGGCAGGGGGAGCCCAGGAGGACGGTGTTCTCTGGAGTGGGTGGGAGGGGCTACTGTCACCCGCAGGAGTGGGGCCTTAGGCAGAGGCAGTGCACTCCAGCTGGGCCGTGAGGAAGCACAGCCCGACACCCGGCCTGCCACCCAGAGCAGGATGCAGGGCCCTGCCACCTGCAGGAGCAGTGGCTCCGTGCTAAATAATGCCCAAGCTGCCAAACACTGGGGAGGCTGGCCCAGGGCTTCCCCAAATGCGGGGCAACGAGGACTCACGCACCTGGTGTGCTTAGCTTGAACTGGACAGAAGCTGGCTCAGGATGTGCCATGCAGAACGTCCTTGGGGTCACACATGCATGCTCCTTCCTCCTGCCCTCCCTGTCCCCACAAGATTGTGGTGCTGGTCCACTCCTCAGAATCCAGCCTCTCTGTGCTGGGACTGGAATTGAGGCTCGGCTGCCGGAAGCCAGGCCCAGCCCCAGGTGGACGACACAGCGGCCATTGCAGAGGACGGGACACTGCAGCACAGGTGTCCAGCCAAGGGGACACGTAGCCAACCCTAGAGAGTGAGCTAGTCACGAAGCACAAAGCCCCCTGCTGCAGGGTCTGGGCAGGGTGGGCCTGCGTGCACCCTGCTCCCTGCTGTGGGAGCTGAGCCCCTGCCCTGGCTTCTGAAATCGCTGCATGAATTGGATCACGCCCTGGCTCGTGCTGATCACCTGTCTGCGGCTTGTCACGGAAAGCACTGGTCTCAGAAGAGGAAAGTGGCTTCCAGAGGTAATTTCCTGTGTTTTGTTTCTCAGAATCATATGCGGAAGTCAATGGATCAGATTTTTCCTTACTTTTGAAAAAAAAATTATAACTTTGAAGTTTTAATGTTTGCAAAGGAGACTGAAAATGTTCTCTCTGTACGGAGAAGTGCCTGATTATGCACCCAGCCTCCCGAGCTGATTTGCTCTTCCATCTGGGAAGGGGACAAACCCCTGAGTCACCAGGTCTCCTGCTCGGCTGGGGTCCAGGACCAGGCTGGAAGCACCCGGGTCAGACCACCTCCCTGGTCCCGCTGGAGCCTTTCTTTACCTGACACAAATCCAAACTTGGATGCCCCCGTAGAACCGCCTTTGACAACCCAATAGCCTCCCCACCAGGTTCACATTGGTGCTACGCTGGGGCCCCATGGCCCTGCGAGGTGTCCCCCTACACTCATGGCACTCGGAACTCAGTGAGCACCAGGGTCCACCAGGAAGGGTGGCAGGAGCAGACAGGAGGGCTTCAGAAAGGCACTCTCTTCTGTTCTTTTTTGGGATGAGATGGGGCTGATCTGCAAGGGGCCAGCAAGAGGACAGAGGCCCAGGTCCCTCCAGACCTTGCGCTGGACAAGGAGGGGCAATCAGCGCATGGGAGAGGGTAACATCTGCAGGTGATCTAGACAGGTGTGACTACAGAGAACTCACGAGTCCTTAGGATACATAGGGCACAGACAGGGACAGGGATAGGGAGGGATAGGGAGGGACTCCCACCCTGCTGGGGCAATGCACACCAACTCCTCAGAGGTCAGTGGAGACCCTGGTGGCATCGGCTCCATACCAGCAAGGCAGCAGGGAAGCGTTATTTATCTTGCCTCCCTCTCCCTACACAGAGTCACCAGCTGCGCTCTTCCAGTCTGCAGAACCCCGGCTCACCACCGAGGAGGGGCTGCCAGGATCAGGAGGCCACAGTGGACTGGCCCATGGCGGGGGGACCTCATGATACACGTGAGCCATCACCACCCAAGCGTGGGGGTCCAGCTCGCTACCTGTTGGGGGGGACTCTTGTCCCCCTCCCGCCATCTCTCCCTGTCCCTGTTCTTCTCTGCCTCTCTGCCCCCTGGTGGGGGGGGTTGACTCTGTACCTTGGACAAGGTGGGGATGACGCACACCTTCTCTGTGGAACCTACACTTTCGTAAAGGGTGGCCAGAGCACACCCTCATTAGCAAGAAGGAGGGCCTGCGGGGGCCATGGCTGCCTGGGCAGGGACAGCGCCCACCAGGTGGGCAGCCTATGACTCACTCACATGGGCCCTGCGACATGGCATGGCAGGAAAAGCAGGGGAACAGAGTCATCGAGGGCTACCTGGGTCCTGAGATGGTATCCACCGTGGAAGGGCATTTCTGAGCCAATCAGAGAGTGGGTGATGTATGCTCAGGTGGGTCAGTGGCACTGGAGGACACAATGCTTTTGAGGGACACAGACTGAAGGGTGAGAAGGGAGGGATGTGGTGCCCAGGACTTGCTGAGAAGAAAAGGCCTTCTGCACCTCCAAACTGCGCAGCCCAGAGCCGCCGCTTGGGACACAGGCCGGCCTCCAGCCACCCGGCCCATCCTCAGCACATGGCTAAAGCCATGCTGGGCCTGTAGGCCACCAGAAGCCCACACAGAGCCACCTCTGGCATCTGCCGACCTGGGCTGGCCCAGGCTTGCTGGGGCTGCCCAATAGGCCTGTGTGGGGCGGGTCCCCTTCCTGGGTATCCACTTGCTGCCCAGCCGAGCATGCTGGAGGGTGTGCTTGTGACAGCCAGCAGCCTGCAGTGGGCTGTAAGGCACATGGCAATTTGGGGCTAATTTTCCCCTGCAAAGCAGTTGATCCCATAATCTGGTAAATACACTAATAATCCCACTGGAGCTTCTGTGCCGGAGCCCAGGGGGACGGGCCTGGCGCAGAATGGGCCGCGACCACAGGCAGGAAGAACACACTGCCAGGAAGCAGCTCCCAGTGCTGGAGATGAGGAAAGCAGCTCCCGGCTGCTGAGGACCCACTGTGCGACTGGCACGGCGCTCACATGGCCTGGCCAGCCCCTCTCGCAGACAAGGCAATAGGCCGCAGCGAGGGGCTGCACAGGGGCCCCCTCTGATGACACCCCTCCCCCACACTGCCTCCTTCTTGTTGAGGCCAAGAATGGGTCTGCAGGGTGAGCTGCGCAGGTGCTCCATCAAGTCAGGCGCCGGCACGCTCGCTTTGCTCAATTTCTCTTCAACAACGAAAACCTCCGTAACCACCAACCCGTGCGATAGGGGATTTCCTAGAAATATCTCCAAAAAACACGAGAATACCTGGCCGACGCAGAGGCCCCCAGAGCCAGCTCAGGTGGCACTCTTGCCAGGGTTGTCACCTGCGGGTGGAAGTGGGCTCAGTCCACTCGGGCTCTACTGCAGAGTACGCCCTGGGTGGCTCAGACGTGACACCAGTGCTGGAGGCCGACAGCTAAGACCGAAGCCCGGCAGATCTGGAGTCTGGGGGGCCTAAGGCCTGGGTCACAGCAGGCTCCAGCCCGCCATCCTCCTGTGGCAGAAGGGGCCCATTCAGGAGGGGTCCCCCAATGGTCTCAGCTCCCGATATTATCTCAGCAAGGTGAGGAATTTGGGGGACATGCCATTTGGGGACAAGCCATTTGGGGACATGCCATTCAGGCCGTGGCAGGCAGGGTTTGAGTTTTTATTTTAGAGGGATTTCCATTTTGCTTTCCTTCCCACACGTTAACTGACACCAAAGCCATGAAAGTGGATCCTTGTGCAGCAACTGTGTGGCTCCATGTCCTGGCCTGGTCTGGGACACAGGGCCCCAGAGGGAGGTCTGGCTTTGAGGGCTAGATGGCCCTGCAGCCCCCACAGGTCTTTTGCCCGATCCTCCCAAACCCCAGCCTCAGTGGAGTTCCTAGTGGTCTGGGGACAGCCCAGTGGGAGGGGCTGTGGGCTCAGACATGCGCAGGAAGGGGCAGGTTGCAGGCCCTCCTGAGGCCCAGGGGGACGCCCAGGGTGTCGGGCAGCCACAGCTGACCAAGGCCAAGGGTGAAAGCAGTCCTATGAAGACGTGTCCACGTCTTAGGCCAGAGTCCGTGCAGGTGTGAGGAAGCCTTGGCTGTACAGGTGCATGATCCCGGATCACCTGGCTGGGTGTCAATCCAGTGACAAGCATCCTTATGAGACGGAGGCAGAAGACTCGACCCAGTGGAAAAGGCAGTGACGAGGGTGTAGCCACAGCGCACGGGGCTGGAAGAGGCAGGGAAGAGCCTCCCTGAGCCCTGGAGGGCAGGGCCTGCTGGCCTCCACACATCTGGGCTCCAGGGTGCAGGGACGCATGCCTGCTGCTTCACCCTGTCTGCTTTGCGGTGGCCCGGGACATGGTGATGCTTCACAGGGGACTGCGCTGGGCTCCCAAACCCTGCCCTGGCCGCTCAGGAGCATGACAAGCTGGGGAACACCCCGGTCCAGCCCCTCCCTGTGCCCCTCCATGGAGCAGTCTGGGGCTGGGCTCTGAGTCCTCCATAAGCTGCCTGAACTCAGGAAGCCTCAGTCCCCACTTGGGTGGCGCGAAGAAGCTCTGCCCTCGAGCTGGGAAGTTCTGGACTGCTAAGATCACACCACTTTCTCATGGAGAGCAGGTGCGGCTTTCAACGCTGCGTTTTTCTGCTATGCGTGGTTTCTGCAGGGGCTTTGGCCTGCCTCCCAGCACCCAGCACAAGGCCTTCCACATCGACAGCACAGAATGGGACTGTGTCCTTTCTAGGTGCCCCACACGGCCACCTCCCAGGCCCCTGGCCTCCCTGCAGCAGCCTAAGCAACCGGACCTGAGCACAGGTGGGATGTGCTTCCCCTCCTGCCAGCCAGGTGTGGCAATAGAGAAGCCGCGACCTAGGTACCCATGTGCTGGCGACTGAGGAAACAGAAAGCCTGAGTCACCACTTGGAGGAGAGCTGATTGCGGCAGGCGCGAGAGGGGCGGGAACCAACCCCCGCAGTTTGGATGAACAGCGCTGTTCAGTAGGCCTTGTTTGTTAGAGTGCCCAGCGCTACTGTAACTGCCTAGAAGTGCTACAAGCAGCAGCCACACCCTGGCATGCCCTGCCCTGGCATGGGATCTGCAAGGTCACAAAGGGTCAATTCCTCCAGTCTCTGATGCCACTGCGTCTGACTTTTCTGGGTGACTGAGTTTCAGGCTCTTTTGGGGAGTTCTTGGGCTTGGAGAGACCACAGGGCCCTGGATGCCAAGATGGGTAGCGTCAGAGGATGAGGGCTGGGGACCACGCATGTCCTCAGGGAGGCCCCGTGTCACAGGCTTTTCCAGTTGCCGCAGAGTTCTCTCCTAAAGGACCCCAGACCAAGCCACCATTGCTTCCTGCACCACATCCTGACCTCAGACCACTCTGCCTGGAAACCGGCAGTCAGGCTGCCGCTGAAATGGATGCTCTTGGTTAAAAACGCCCAGGGGCCTCATAACTTTGATTTCCCGATCGATTAGAATTAAAATCCATAATTGCAGCACTGGGACAGATGTCCAGGATGGAGGTGGTACCCAGGGAATTCAGCAGCCAGTGAGTGGCAAAGGGTCACTTAGCAGCAGCCAGGGCACAACAGGGCCCCGGGTTGCCCAGGGGGAGCGGCGTGGTAGTTCTGCTCGGCTTATTAGGACGGCGCTGAGCCTGTCTAACTGTGGTGGGGTGCAGCCACCGCCTCCTGTGGCCATGTGCGCTGCCAGCGCCACCTGCCTGGCACCTCCCAGCAGCTTCTGAGGACTAGCAAGTGGCACGATCAGGCCAGGGTTTCCAGGAGGTTCAATCCTGGTCCAGGAGTCGCACCTGCTGGGGTGGAGAGCCGCCAAGGCACTCCCTGGGGCTAGGCGCTGGAATGTCATTTTTAATTGTTCAAGGAACACGAGCTCAAAAGGGAAAAGTTACTTTACAAAGGAGCCAAGTCCCCTTGGTCCCACCCCTTCCCGTCTCCTCCTCTGGGGTCACCTTTACCGCTCTAGTGTGGAGCTTTGCAGAGGTCTTATGCAGTGTTTCCTGTCCCCTGGGAGTGTGGAGAACGGAGGACACATACAGGGTTTGTGTACATTGTAAATAAAACATAAAGACGATCACAATACAGCAGCTGCTCTGCAGCCTGCACCCACCACTCCTAGTCACCTCCCGGATGGCTTGAGGTCTGCACACATCGACAGTCCTCTTTCTAACTTTTGCGTGGCTTTCACTGAATTAATCAGGATGTACGGAGCCCTGCTATGTGTGGGTGCTTCCTGTCTCAGGTGGGTAGGACAGACAGCCTCGGCTTTTAGAGCTAGTGGACCCGCGGGGAGCAGGCAAACTGGGGAGTGGCTGTGTCGCATGCTGGAGGAGCGAGCGAGGCAGATGAGGGCCTGCAGCGGAGGCCGGGGCTGCCGGGCTTGAGCCGGTCTCTGCCGACACAGGGACTGTACCGGGGAGGGGGCTTGCCGATTCTGGTTCAGAGCTGCACCAACAAGTGGGCCATGACCCAGCAGCAACGGTGAAGTCCTAGTGCTTGCAAAGTTAGGGAAAGGTCAAGAACATCACTTTCCTTTCAATTAAATTCATTATTTTCTTATCATTTTTTGAGAAAGGCTCTTCTGTGTTGCGGAAGCTCTACTTCAACACCCGGGCTCAAGCGACCCTCCTGCCTCAGCCTTCTCAGTAGCTGGGACTTGGCGCACACCACTGTACCCTGATTAGAAATATTTTTTTTTCCTTTTCTATTTTTTTGGTGCTTGGGATTGACCCAGGGCTTTTCATGCATGCCAGGCAAGCGCTCTATCACTGAGCCACACCCCAGCCCTAATTTAAAAAATTTTAAATTGTGATAGACATACATAATGTAAAATTTCCCACTTTAGCCATGTCTAAGTGCATGGTCTGAGGCGTTGGGCACAATCACCCTGCTGTGTGGCCGCCACCACCTCCACCTCCAGAGCTTTCTCATCTCCCTAAACTACAAGTGTCCCATCAACCCTGAGTCCCAGCCCCAGCTCGCTGATGACTCGAGGGCCTTGTGGAAGGGGCCATTCTTCCCCTTCGAGCCCAGCTGGGCAGCCCCTGGCATCTGCCCACCCCCCTCTAATGCTTCCCAGCCCAGACACCCCAAGGGTTGGTGACAGGGTAGCCCCCAGCATGGCAGCGAGGCGCCAGTGCCCCCTGCTGCAGACTATTGGGAAGGTGACTCTGAGGGACATACCTGGCTAGAGGGCACCCCCACAGCAGGGTCAACCCAAGCTGTGCTAGGGGATGGCCTGGAAACCCAGCCCAGCCTGCCTGGCCTACCGCACCCCATCGCGAGTCCCGGTCTACTGCGGTAGCCTTGTTGACCCTGTGCCTGGGTGTACCAAACAGCGGCTCACGCTTCCACCAACCCCGGCAGACAAAGCTGTAGGAGGACCCCTGTGTGGTCGGGATGAGGGGGAAGGTCACAATTAACCAAAGGACCACACTGAGAGCACCCGGAAGTGTTGGGCAGGGAGCCACACAAGCTCTGCCCTGCTTGAGGCCAGAACTCTGGGGCCACCAGGCTGAGGGGGGGCCTGTGTAGAGGGGCCTCAGGTTGGGGACAGGGCTGGCCTCGGGGCACACAGCCTACTCTCCAGGAGAAGAAAACCCCAGCGGAACAGCAGTTCAGGCAGTGCTGGCCAGAAGGCTCACCAAAACCACTGTGGGAACAGAAACTGACAACCAACAGCATCTCCTCCAGGAGCGGAGGAGGTCAGGCAAGCATGGCAAGTAAACCCCTCGCCAGTGACCCACACCAGTGCTGCAGGCAGGAAGGAGCGAGCCATGTACCGTGTCTGGGAGGCAGGGCTGCTGGAGCCAGGGAGACCCCGGCCGGGACGCCCTGGGATATGGGGCTGGATGTGGGTTTGACCATCTCCTGGGACTTCCAGCCTCCTCAGGAGAGCTCGGCAGCTCTCACCTGCATCGGGATGCTGATGGAAACATATGAACCAAACTGGCCACGGCATAAGTTCGTGCACACAAAGTCCCAGGTAGCTGCCTGGCGCGATGCAGGATTGAGGAACGTAAGTGTGCCGTGCTGCTGGCACCAGGCTGCCAGCACTATTCAGAGCCAGTGTCAAGGTGCCTGACAGTGAGTCTCAGTGGCTTGAGCTCCACCTGCACCAGCAGGGCTGGGCGCCTTCCCCCTGGAATCTTGCTGCTTCTGCAATGGTTGTTTCCCGACCCATGCCAGGCTGAGGGCTCTGGGCCGTGGGCCAGCAGCTTGGGTACATACAGAGTGACCACGTGGCCTTGCTGTTCCCCTCCTCAGTGTCCACCCCCAAGAACCAAAGTGCACAGATGCTTCGAGCCACTTTGGTCTCTGTACTGCTGCTATAACAAAAGTCCCGGCACCAGCTAATTTATAAAGAGGTTTATTCAGCCTTCCATTCTGAAGCCTGGAAGTTCAAGGGCATGGAAAGAGCACCCGCTCCACACCTACCAAGGGCGTCATGCTGCAACACCACTAGGCTAGTAGCATCACATGGTGGGACACAGCATGTGTGCCAGCCTGGTCTCTCCTCCTCAATGGGCCACCGGTACCTTGTATGCCCACCCTCATGACCTCATCTAACCCCAGTCTCCTCTTGAAGGCACAACTGCAAATGCTGCGGATTAATGAATTTGGGGACTAAGCTCCCAATGCATGGATTTAGGGGACAGGTTCAAACCTCAATGGAACATTATTCACAAAGGCAAAAGGTGGAAACATGGTGGGGTGGCCACTATGCAAGAGGATGGCGCATCTGCTGAGGAACGAGGCTTGGACCGCTGGAGCATGATGAAATGCAGAACCGAGGCCATGCCTGGGATCCCAGCGCCTCTGAGGCTGAGGCAGGAGGGTGGCAGGTTCAAGGCCAGCCTGGGTGACTTAGCGAGACCCTAGCCTCAAAAATAAAAAATAAAAAGGGCTGGGTGTGGCTCAGGCACCCACCGCCCCCCCCCCCCGGGTTCCATCCTCAGTGCTGCGAAGGAGAAGAAACCGGGGTGAGGAAGAAGCCCAGAGGCCGACACAGAAAGCCACATGAGGTCCATCAAGGGGAAGCACCCAGAACAGGAGGAGCCGGAGGCAGAGAGTGAGCAGGGGCCATGGGGGCAGTAAGGAGGACAGGGCCGCAGGTGGGGGTGGAAATGTTCTAGAACTACACAGCAGCAACATCGGCGGTATGATCAGTTTTGCAGGATGGCCCAGTGAAAACAACACACAGACACAAGACACGCCCCCAGCGGACACACAGGAGGCAGCGGGGACCCAGGAGCACAGACCCCGGCGAGGTGCTGCGCCCCCATGCGAGCTGCCACTGGCCTCTCCCTTGGCCTCTCCCTTGGGCCTCTCCATTCCTGACTCTAGTTGGGGCCCATGTGATTTATTCGAATCAGAAGGAATTAACAGTAATGTGAAAGCAGGTTACCAGCCAAGCACAGGGACAGCATCTACACTGCGTGCCTGAAATTCCCCGAGGAAGCCCCCACCTGGCCCTCCACCTCCCTGGGAGACATCGGGCAGGGCCTGAACTTCCAGGAAGGCTCAACTCACTGGTTCCCTGGAGCAGGGCAGGGTCTGCAAGAAGCCACCTCTCCAGCAAGATTGCGGGCCCCCTGGCTGCCCTGCCTGGAGTAACTGGCCTCCTCCATTTGAGTGACAAACTCGTGCCTGGCTCTGAGTCACACTTGACCCTCTGGGGCTGCAGTGACCAGGGTAGGAGAGGAGGGTCCAGCCTGGACTCAGGTCTGTGACAAGTGCAAATGATGTGACAAGAGCTGTCCCTTAGCACAGGCAAGTGGCTGGGAGGCTTGTGCCCTTTAGGAAGATGGCCAGCACAGACTTTGGCCGGGGAGACTGGGGAACAGGGAGCTCTGGTGTGCACAGAGAGTGTGCTGCAGGTGAAGGGAAGGAGTGTGCTCCAGGCAGGCAAGGAGGCCAGCAACCAAGCCATGCTGGGCAGGGCGGTGCAGGGGGCAAGCCGAGCAGAGGCCAGGCCCTGGGTCCTGCAGGGAAAGCCCAGCAGAGATTGGAGCCCTGGGTCCTGCAGGGAAAGCCCAGCAGAGGATGAGCCCCGGGTCCTGCAGGGGAAGCCCAGCAGAGGATGAGCCTCGGGTCCTGCAGGGGAAGCCCAGCAGAGGATGAGCCCTGGGTCCTACAGGGAAAGCCCAGGACAGCTCTTCTCACAGACAATGCCTCCCTGGGGCCAGGAACACAGCACAGACTGTGGGGCAGGAGAGGAGCCAGTCCCAGAAGGGGACAGTGGAACAGAGTGACCCGTCAGGACTGACTTCCTGGTTGCCACACCATGAGAGCAGAGAGACAGAGGCACAGCAGCTGGAGGCCTGCGGGGGCGCCAGCTCGGGTATGCTGGTGAGCTTAATGTTCTGTGCCTCAGTTTCTTCATCGGACATGGGACTGGATTCTGGAGAGGGAGAATGAGTCTGTGGAGACCTTGGAGACACATAGGCCAGCTGTGGTGTGAACCAGCCCAATGTCCCCACCTCAGACACTGCAGTCACTGAGCCAGGAGCCCGGCATCCACCAGCTCTGTCCTGCTCCAGCCATAGGTGGCCCCAGGGCTGGCTTCCTGCAGTGCGGGGCTTCTGGCCAGCTTGGAGCCTGACCATTCTCCTGCCTTCCTTCTCTCAAGCCAAGGCC
The DNA here is from genome assembly GCA_004027875.1 of Aplodontia rufa. NCBI lineage: Eukaryota > Metazoa > Chordata > Mammalia > Rodentia > Aplodontiidae > Aplodontia > Aplodontia rufa. Next base: position 104,984 of record PVKS010001500.1, read on the forward strand.
CGTGCTGGGACCCACAGGTGGGCAGAACCAGCCCTGGGACACTAACAGTGAACTCACTGAAGCCCCATGACACCATGGACCAGGTGTTTTTATGCCAACCTTGCAGGTGAGGAAACACGAGTAGAGAGGGGCTGAGTGACCTGCTAAGGCCACAAGAGCCAGAGCTTGACTGGGACCTGCTGGCTGCCCTGGACTGTCCCTGCCTACCACTTCTAAGAGTAGCAGCCTCAACCTCACCTGTGCCCCTCCGCACTCCAGCAGAGGCCTGGACAACCAGGTCTCACGCACATCCTGTTGAAATGCCCCTGGCAGAATAACGAGGCCCTCCCTGACCAGGCTGCCCTTCCTCTCCTCTCTTGACCCTTCTGAGGTATCCCCACACAATCCCTCCTCTGGGCCTCTACCCTGGCCATGGCCTCCGCCTGTGATTCCCTTATTCAAAGAATTACTATTGAATGTTCTGCTCTGGGTGGTCTCATCTCCTGAAGGGCCTCTCTCAGGACAGGAAGTGACCATGACCTGGGACAGGGTGCAGGCATTGTGGGGAACTGTTAGGGTGCAGAGGAGCAGCAGGTGTAACCCAGGCAGGGGAGATGGAGAGGACAGGGGAAGCTGAGTGAGTGTCAGGGCAGGGGTGTGGCCAGAAAGGAAGGACAAGATGGGCAGGATACCTTTGGGGACCAGGGAGGAAGGGCAGGGTGGGCGAGGTGACATCATCTCTGCTGTCCTGGCTGGTGAGCTGTGTCTATCCCAGGTCTGAATATCCCACTCCTCCTGCTGCTGGCCCAGTCCTGAGTCCTGACCTCCCTTGCCCCTTGTGGGCAGGGATGGCCCTGTTCAGCCCCCTGACCCCTGGCTCCTGCAGCAGAGGCTAGCACAGAAGATGCATGCAGCAGTCTATTAAAAGACACTGGGGTACCAGGCAGACCTAAGTGGAGTTTGCCAGTGAGCGGCTGGTCAGATGAGACCCAAGTGTGGAGTCTGATCTCAGGACCCTGCGGCCTCTTCAGTGACTAGCTTTCCAGCATCTCCCTGCCCCTCCGCCTCCCCTCTCTACTACTGTGGGTGATGTAATTCCAGGCTGGCAAACTCCATCGATGCAAGATCCTACAGGGTGTTTTGCACAGGGTCTCCTGTGGTTTGTCTGCCCACCTAACCACTCGCATCATGAGACTCCCCACTAACGGGCTCTGCAGACAGAAATACACGCATGCTAACAAGGTGGGCAGGTGGGTGGCAGGGAGGCAGGTGGACAGGACTCCTTTCAAGGGTCCCCATGCCAGACTCTTCCAATGCAGCAGTGCCAGCATAACCGCCACCTGTAGCCCTCACCCTGGTAGCCAGGTACACAGCCTTGTGGCTGAGAGGGATGTCCATAAGATGCATCCCAGCGACTCAGGACCTACCCAAGGCACTGGCCACAGAGCAAGCGAGTCAGCCTTGGAGTCAGGCTAGACTGTGAATCCCAGTTCACACCCTGCAAGATAGAAGAGCTGCTTCCCAGGGTGACCGTCACTGAACACACACATCCAGGCCTCTGTCTGTGCATGGTGGACCTCGGAAACAGACATTGCATGAGGGAGATGGAGGGCAAGTCCACTTCCCCACACAAGAGCTGATTCTGACAGGGACAGAATGTGCATATCAGGAACCACCACAGGGCCTGGGGGGACCTCTGTGAGAAGGTGACACATGAGCTGGACCTGGTGACGAGGCAAAGGTGGGCACAAAGCACAGGAAGCTGGGCCCTTTGCACATTCTCATGAAGAGATTTCTCCATCAAGTGACAATCTGTCACTAAGTAATGGGCATCCACGCCCAGACTGCCCATGACACAGTGGATGGGGATGGACAGCACAGGAGGGAGGGAGGGGACCCAGGGAGCTAGGGTCCGCCTTCCCAGTCCTTGGTTCAGCACCCTGGACAGAGCTAGAGCAGCACCAGGGGTTTCAGCACCCTGGATAGTGCCAGAGGGCACCAGGAGTTTCAGCACCCTGGACAGAGCCACACAGCCTGGTAGAGGCTGGGTGCCCTGGGAAAGCTAGCTGCCTCCTTTCCGACGTCTTCTGTCCTTTCTGCCACCCAGCATCCACACAGCTATAGTGGGCCGCTCCCTGGACCAGCCTCAGTCCCCCCAGCTCCAGGACTTCCTGCCACTCCCTGCATCACCCTGAGCGCTGCTGATCCCCCAGTTCTGCCCATGCACACCTCATCTGTGTGATTCATGTTAAACCTGTAATGCCACACAGGCATGCACACTTAGGTTTCTCCTGTATGATGAGCCATTTTAAGTCAGGGAGCCACGTGGTCAGAATCGAGCCATTTTTAAACCTCCCTAGCAGGCTACAACTGTAGCCCTTGTCCTTGCCTTCCCCAATTTTAAATTAGCTATTGCATAGAATGTACCCCTAAACTCTTCCTATCTGAGAGAGAGGCAGTATTTCATTGAGCACAATTATTGGTGGACTGTGCACAGTTGTGCCTGCTCCCTGGGTCCCTTTCTGCCTCCTGCCCAGGTGTTCCTGCTCCCTGGTCTGTTGGGGCTGCAGCCCAGGTGTGCCTGCTCCCTGAGCCCCTTGGAAGCACATGCTTCTGCAGAAGTACAATTTTGCCATGCCTGCTCACCCAGCATGTATTTGACTTATTGCAGCACCTCGGTGTTAACAGCTCCCCACCAAAGTCTGGTGGCAACCTGGCCTCTCGTGAAGCCCCTCTCGTGAAGCCCCTCTCCTGATTTACCTTGGGGCTCCACCTTACTCTGCCTGTCGTCCCCTTCCAGACAGTTCACCAGGAGCTGTGTCACCCAGTGGACACCCAGTTCCACTGCAGAAATGAATGAGCCAAGTTCCTGAAATGACTTTAAATTGCCAGCTTCCTCGAGCCGGGCCCCGTAATGGCAGGACCATGTGACATGCTCCCCACACACAGCTACGTACAGGAAAGAGCCTAGGGACATGAAACGGCCCCGTGCGTGAGCTCACGTGGATAGGAAGAGGCAGAGTCTGTGCCCTTGACCACGGCTCGTCCCCGCCCTCTCCAGCCTGGTGCCCTGCCATCTGCCAGTCCCACAGAGCCTGAGCACAGCAGCCATGGTCCCCTGAAGTGATTCTGAATCCTTTTTTAGCCTGAAATTGAAATCACTGATGCTTCAAATTAGAACCCAGGATGAACACGCCAAGACTTTCAGACCTGCCATCGCTAAGCTCCCACATACACCTTTTCAGTGGGGATCTTGGGCGGCTTGAACCACCTGTTCCCAGCCAGTGCGGAGGACGAAGGCAACGATCCCTTGGTCCAGGAGAGCTGTGTGCAGAAAAGGGACCCAGCTGCCCAGGTGTGTGTGGTTCCCTCCAGAGCAGTGGTTCCTTTGGATCCTTGAGGGCAAAGACCCTGGTATTGGGCACTCCAGGGATCTGACCCAAGGCTCTGAGTCTCAGAGAGCAGGCCCCAGGGGCATGGCTGGAAACCACAGAGCTAGGAGAAATGTTCTCCACTTGGCAGGACTCTGGATAGCAGACCAGCAAGAGGCTGGCCTTCACAAGCCAGGCATCCGCATGTGCCCCACTCAGGAGCGCAGCCACCACCCTGGCTTCCCGCCCAGTCACCTGGTGTTTGGTTTGTAACTTAGTCACTGAATACTCAGGCGAAACCATTTGAAGAAGGGACAAAGGGCTTCTGAGGGAGTAGGAAGATGGATAGAATTCCTATACTGTCCATTGGGGCCACCAGCAGGACATGTGACAGCCTCTTGTGGTGTCCCAAAAGGTAGGGCAGAGACCCATGAGCTGTGATGTGTGGCTGACAACTGGACCGAGAGGACACTGGAGCAGAAACCAGAAACGGCTCTGGATTGGGCCCTGGGCCACGTCACTAGAAGGTAAAACGGCACTGAGAATGGGAATTCCAAGATCATCTAAAAGCCAGCCCAGTGCCAGCACAGAATTATGCAAGGCTGAAGCGCCCCGCCCTGGGAGCGGAGCCTTAATCCAAACCAGGAGGCATGGCTGACAAGGCTGGGGGAGGGGAGCAGGTGCCGCATTGGCCACCAACCTCCAGGAAGAGGCAGGAGGAGCTGTGGCTGGGGTGACCTCAGCTGCAGGGGCCCTGCCGCACGCATGTGGTGGTAGAGAGCGCATGTGCTCAGAACAACAGGGGAAAGGTCATGGCAGGATTGTCACCTGTTAGTAGTTGTTCAGCTGCCTCTCGTTGGCCTCTCCTCTGAGTCAGACATCACAGACAGCACACGCTGACCAACAAACAAACACCAGTCAAAGGCCAGCCCTGTGCCCACACTGCTGTCACAGTCTCTGCACTGAGAGCATTAGGGTCACGGCTGGCTCCCTCTCCCACCCAGTTCACTGTCAGGGATACTGAGGCCCCAGCAAGCAGATGCTGCTAGAGAACGCCCCTCTCTCCCTGCCCCTGGGTGCTGCTGCCCTGCTGGAAAGGGTGGCAGCGCCTGTCATGCCAGTTGGGCTGGAGCAGCGGGAGTCCAGGTCACGCTGCTAAGCCCCTGCTCCAGCACTTGTGACCTACTCGCCTGGTCCCTGGGGACGGTGTCACAGCAGCCCTCTCAGCCTCCCCGCTCCAGCACCACCCAATTAGAGAGCCCTTCGAAGCCACCTCTAGCGAAAGCGTTTAATACGAGGAAAAAGTAATTAGCAACACGAAGCGTGGCTTTCCAAGGATGAAGGCTATTGTCGCCTGCTTTAATTGCAAGGGAAAACCTATTTAAGGAAATTAACACAAAAAACGAGATCGGCCACTTCAGGGCTAAGAAAACAATCACAAAAACCACAGGAGTCTTGTTCAGGTTGGCAGGGCCCCTGGGACAGTAATTAACCCTGGAGAGCCTGCTCCTCCCAGCCAACTAACCACCACCAGCCAGGCCAGGTCGCCCCGCCCCGCGTGGACAGCCTTCTCCTGAGAAAGCTCCTTCCGTTGAGGATCTGAGAATCACCAAGGGCAGCACTGTAGAGTCTGACACCTGACAGTGCACACCTCCCAGGGTGGCGTGTCCTTCCCCTTCGTGACTACCCCGGGGGACTCATGTTCTTGAGGTGACATTGCTGATAGTGTTGATTCTGCCTCTCTAGATGTGACCTGCCCCTTTCTCATTGGCATCAAGAACTCCTGGCAGAGATGATCTGTTACGTTGTTGACGAATGCACAGCAGATGTCGGCCGACCCCTAACCATTCCCACGTTGTCCCCCACAAACTCCCTGTCTTGCTCCTCTGCGACATCCGCCTGGGTTTCGAACGATTCTCTCGGGATGGAACCCAGTGTGAAGCTCACAGTTCAGCTGTGTGGCTCCCGTTACACGCTGTCACGCTGATGTCTACAGAGCACCTGGCAATTGGCTGTTCACCTAGCAACCTCAGAGCTGTCGCCGGCAACCGGGAGAGTGCGAAGAAAGTGCTTGCTAATTTCAAAGGGAGCCTCTGTGGGCACCTTGCTTTTCGCTCATTTCTACTCTCAGCACGTTGAAGTTTCGTGGGTCTGAGAGCGGGGCCTGGTGTCGCCGCGTCAGCCAGCCTGGTCAGGGTCCCCACTTCTCACCCTCCCAGCTGTGTGACCATGAGAGTGGGTAGGCATTTGACCTCCCCGTGCCTCAGTGCCCTCATCTGTGGGATGGAGCTGACAACAGATGCCATCTGATAGGGTGCTGTGTGGACCAGATGGAACCGCAGGGGCCAGAAGGTACACCCTTGGCCATGAAGAAGGACATGGCCTCCTCTGGTATTCACTGCAGTGCCGTCTGCCTTTAGGACACTGACCCTGAACTGTCTTTTGTCTCAAGGGCAATCTTGCTTTGTTATTGGTGTTCTTCCCAAGGGCATTTAACCCCTAAGCCTCATCCCCAGTCTTTTTTACTTTCTATTTTGAGACAGCGCCTTGCTAAGTTGCTTAGGGCTTCACTAAGCTGTTGAGGCTGGCTTTGAACCTGTGATCCTCCTGCCTCAGCCTCCTGAGCCTCTGGGATGACAGGTGTGGCCACGGCACCTGGCCCTCATGGACAGTTCTGGAGATGTAGGGAATTCTACTATGGAAGTAACTCAGGAGGAGAGCTTCCGCTTCCACGTGGGGAGTCTGTGGAAGGGCAGTGCTGATGTGCAACACAAAGAGGCTCTGATTAGAATGCCACCTACCAGGCACAAAACACCAGCTTGGAGAGGCCAGCAGCTGTCCCCGTACCTACCCCTGGGACCTGAGCATCACTACAGCCCCTAATAGCTTCAAAGCCCAGAGGCTTGGGCTCTACCTTGTGGTTCTGAGTGAGGGCGAGGCCAGGGACCAGGCGACTCTGATGCCCAGCCAGGTGTGGCAGGATGAGGCTGGCTGTGAGCCCTGCAGGTGACGGAGGGACAGCCCGACCTTAGCTACTCCACCCATCCACATCCTCCTTGAGACTCCTGTAAACTTGGAGTTGACCTTCCTGCCCCATCCCATGGGAGCAAAGCCTACCCATGACAACCTACAACAGAAGGCAGGCTTTGTCCCCAAATCCAAGGCCACCTGGAAACTCTGGTTTCAGTTCCCTGGCAAGCTCCACTTGCTGTGAACAGCAATTAGACAGGGTTTCCTGGTGTCCCCAGAGGGACACGGGCTTCTCCTGGCAGGTGGAGTCCTTACTCACACATCTGCCCTGCTCCCTCTCACAGCCACCCCAATGACTCTGGCCTTTTGTCCCTGGGCTGGCTGCCTCTCCACCCCCACTGCCAGGAAAGCCTGATGACATGGCCCTCCAAAACCTTCCAGCAAGGAAAGTATCGGAAGACAGACTTGGTTGTCTCTCGGTGTCCACGGGCTCTGTCCCCACACATTCTGCCACTCAGGGTAGAAAACATCTGGGGAACCCCCCTCTGTACTAAGCCTGTCCGGGGCTCCTCCTTGCCACCATTCCTGAGACAGCTCCTTGTGACAGCCAGGAGCAAAGCGTTGAAGTTAGAGGTGACCATGCGGGGAGAGGTGCGGGGTGACCACGTGCTGGGAGAGGTGCCGGGTCAAGTGCAAACAGCACGCCACCCACATATGGGGCTGGAGCGTCCCGGGGCCTAAGGGCCCCCAAGGCTAGTGACAGATGACCACATGTCTGCAGGGGCAGCACCCGTCAAGTGTTCCCACCCACAGGGACAAAGCCTCCTCCCCCAGCTCTGAGAGGAGGGTTTTACAGGGACACCCATCTGTCCTTCCCTAATTCCCAGTGTGAACACAGCCACTTACTGGGGACTTTGATGTCCTGTGCGTGTGGGGTTTGGGGGTCAACAAAGAACAACCAAGGACAGATCAATCCCCAAGGCTTCAGCAGGGGAGGAGGTAAATACCAAGACAATCGCCCAACAGGAAGCCATCGTTACTGGATCCAGCGCCCAGCAGGAAGACAGAGTCAGGGCATTCTGACAAAGTTAGAGGACGAGAAACGAAGTTCTGTGGGCGCCGGAGACTTTAAAAGCCTACGTTCACTTCAGAAGCAGCCCCTTGGCCCAAAGGTTCAAACCGCAGCTGGCATTTTTAGAGGAAATAAAAAGTCTGACATACTTTTGAGGCTCTTTCAAGCAACAGAGGGAAGAGAAGGTTTGCCAAGGGATGCAGGTGGGGGCAAGGACCTCCTGCCTCAGGGAGAGCTCAGAAATGCAAATGACGCCAGGGAAGGCCTCTTGCCAATATGAGAATTCACGTGGGACACGTGAGGCCATTTAAAACAATCCCTCAGGTCGCTGAAAATACGGGAAATTGTCCGTTGGAGGGAACATGCCTCTGTAACATTGCATCTTCCAGTGGCAAAACCAGGAGCGAGGAGAACAGCGCTGGGGAGCCTCAGTCTCATGCCTGAGCACCCAAGGGAAACTGCCCAGCCCCCTGTGCCCCCTGCAGGAGGCCCGGGAAGTGGACCCAGAAGAGCTGGGGTCTGACCCCTGCATCCCGCACTCCTGTCAGTACTCAGGTTACGGTAAGAGGCGAGGGCCCGTCCGCCTCAGGTCACAGGTGACGTAACTGACGCACCCCTGATGTGTCTCAGGGCCAGCTGTTCCTAGAATCCCGGAACTCAGAGGTTACCCAGACCAGAAGGCCTGCTCGAGGATGGCAGGAATGTTTCACACCGAACTTAAAAGCAACACTCAGGGGGTGCTTTGAGAACAAGCCCAGAAACTCCGATGCTTCCAATTTCCAGGACGCTGCAGCCCAGCAGGACAGCACACACCCATGTCCTCTGAGTCCAGGCGCACCCGGAATACCAGGGAAGGGCTGCTCCCAGCACCTGCCTAAGCAGCCCACGTGTCTGTGTTCGACTGTTTATCAAGGAAGCAATCTAATGAGCTGAACGCGGGGGTGCTCTTGCATTTCCAGCTCCCGTGTCTTATTGAAAACCAAGCGCCAGCACAAAGCTCTCAGAGCCCACTGGAGCGCCTGCTCTTACGCACACTGACACGCCAGTCACAGACCCCAGCCCCGCCTTGCGCCCAAGGCCACGCCTCCCCCTCACAGGAAGGGGATTTACATCACAACCACATCCTACAGGAGATGATTCAACCGCTCTCTGCATTTGCATGAGGTTGCAAACCCAGTGGACCCACTGATCTGGCAGCGGGCTCCAGGCTGCAGCATTCTGGGTGCCCCCAACAGCTCCAGCTCCCAGGAACCTAAATTAGCTCCCTCCTTACTCCAACCAGGCTCTGAGAGGTCAAGAATTTCAATCCACCTTTCTGCATGAGACACTCCCTCTCCTCCTGGCCTGGCTCTCTCCGCCCTGCGACTGACCCGCTAATAGTCTTGGGAAAGGTTAAAGATCCTGAGCAAAGTCACAGCTGGGACAGCAAAGTTGGGAGCTCCAGGCTAACGGACGGAAATGGCTTCGGGTGGCCCTCGCACCCTGGCTGGGGTGCGTCTCCTTTACATAATGGACAGGTGCCTGTCAGCTCGCGTCTGCCAGCCCTTGGCTGGCCCACCACGTGGCCAGCAGGCCCACCTATCTTCTCCCATCCCCATGTGGATTTCTGAGACTCATGAGCAGGGCTCAGGACTAGCACCAGGGAATGCTTGTCCAAGAGACGGAAGCATCCACTGAGGGCCATCTTAGTCTATCAAACCCGTTGAAAAGGACCGTTTCCAACCTACGGCATATTCCTTTATTCTCGTATTTCCAAACAGTAGCATGTTCCTTTAGACAAGAGATTGAAAGCGGCATCTAGATCCACACCGAGGCAAGAGGCTCAGACGCGCTGGGGACTCCGACAGCTCCCGCGCACAACGGCAAACTCAGGCAGAGTCTGGGGATTCTGGGGGCTCCCGCCAGTGGAACTCCTCAAACAAGAGACAGCAACTCCTTTCAAGAGCCAGTGTCCGAACATCTGGGTAGCAAGGTCTCCTTTCTGGGTTGTCACTCATGCTCTCACTCGCGCTCCTTGTCTGTCCCACAGTGGTAAACCAACCAACTCTTCACCTCCAACCATAGACATCAAGCCCGCAAACGCTACACACACCCTGGAGACACAGGAATGGGTGGCGACTCCTCCTGATGAGTACTTCCAGTGTCACAACCAAACTGCCATAGATTCTCTGCACACATGCCCCAGCATCATGACAACCGCACCTCTGCCTTCCCCTTCTATTTCAAGACCAATGGCCAAGATCCACAGACACTTCCTGCTTCCAAAGAGTCATAGGCAGAGCCTCCCAGTCAGCCCAAGCACCAGGGCCACTGGAACGGTACCCACAGCGAGGGCAGAACACCCAACATCCTGGCAGCCTCAGGACAACCCCAGACCTGTGCTGGGCCCTGAGCCTCCATCCCAAAGGAGAGTCGGCGCTCTCCCTGAGCCAGACGGTGCGTACACCTGAGTCCCTACCTCAATCAAGAAGTCCCCGGTCCTCAGTCCGGCTTGCCATGCCACCCCACCTTCATCCACGGACTCCAGGTACTGCAGCGCTGGGAACGCAGGCGTGGGTGTGAACTCCTCAATGGGGGTGTCGGCTGGGAAAACAAGAAGCATCTGTCACAAGCGCTCTCCAGGTCCAGGTGCCCCCTCCCCATGCAACCCTGGGCACAGGAGGGTCCCTGCATCTCCTGCTGGAAGGCGGTGGTCCCAGCCCACTCTCCTCAGGGGAGGGCCCGAGACCCAGGTCTGCGGCCAATGCCAGGCCATGCAGCCATGTGCACATGGGTGCCACCACCATGTTCCTTGGCCTCTCGGCTAAGTCACAGGGTAGCGTGCTCTGCGGTACATGTCTACACGCCTGTCATTTTCTTTAAAGCACCAGTGACTAAACATTTTCAGTTCTAAAAATGGAAAAGTCCCTCCCATAGCACACGGCGCTGGAGAAACACCACTCAGAACCACTTGCCAATTTCACATCCACGTAGACTCGCGGACCAGGGGATTCGACTCGGAGCGCGCAGGCTCCGGAGTGCTGACCCGGTGGGCGGCTCTCGAGTTCTGTCCAGGAAAGCCTGGCTCTCGGTGGTCACCCTGTGACCCATGGCCCCGGAGGGCCAGACCTCCGCCTCTCAGCAGAGTGAGGCTTGGTTTCTGGGGCCTACACAGCTGCCCAGCGTAACTTGAGGGCAAGAGAAGGACTTCCTGGTCGAGGGATGCAGGGTGGGCAGACAGGCACAGGAAGATGCCCAAGTGGGGAGGCACACATCAATCACAGACAGGTGTGGACATGCACATGGGGACAGACTTGGCCCCTCTCTGTGTCTGGACAGACCACTGTGGGCTGCCTGAGCCCACAGCAAGTGGGCAAGAGGGCCAGGGAAGGTGGCCTCCCAGCACCCAGGGGTTCCGGACTCCAGCAGGGTGCAGCAGCACCGGGTGAAACTTCCACATGGCTGCCCCACGCACAGAGGGCAGCGGTCTCCTCGCTGAGGGGGTGCCATTTTGCCTTAGTTTGGAAGAGAAGCCCCCCAAAAGGGCAGGTGGCAGAGGTACTGCCAGGCACGCGTCCTGGAGCCTTCTGCCACAGACGACGGGACATTTGTGTGCTGACAGCTGGGTCCACCGCAGAGGGGACCATCTTGCCACTTTCCTTTGCAAAGTCACCTTAGAGGGGAGCCCACGGCTGCCTGCCACCCTTTGAGCCAGAGCCCACTTCCAGGGCGGGTGGTTTCCAGGCACCTGGACTCGGGGCTGAGTGATTCTGTGCATCCGAGACCAGGCGCTGGGATCACAGCCACAGTGTGCTGAAGCACCAGGCGCTGATTACCCCATGATTAAAAAGAAAGTGGGGGTGGGGGAAGGAGCCGGTTCAGAGCAACACTGTGTATAGAAAATTCAAAATATGCTAAAGGAAGCCCGACGCTTTCCCAGGCAGGCAGCATGTTAAAGAGCACGGTTGTCTAGCAACCGGGTGCCCCCAGGAAAAGGCTCCTTTCATGCCTGCCTGGGAGCCCGGAACATTCTTCCTACAGGCGTCCACACACACACATGCCAAGGGACCCGGCGCTTACCTTTCGCCCCTCGCAGCACAAACCCGAAGCCCTCATTGTCTTTCTTCTGCAGGACCACCGTCTTGTCCTCGATAATGCAGTCACTGTAGAGAGAGTTCCGGGGATAGCGACCATTATTGTGGCCCGTCATCATCACGGTGGCTGCTCCTCCACCGGGGACGCTCATCATCATAGCCAATTAATCACCCAGCTCCCAGGATCCAGGCAGCATGGAGGAGACTGGGCGGCGAGGTGCAGGAGGAGCTGGGGGGGGGGCTAGCGGGACGGGCGAGCGGGGCACAATGGGATGTGGAGGGGGGGTTGCGCGGGAGCCAGCGGGGGGAAGGAGCCGGGCATGCTGGCGCCGCTGCCCGGCTGCGGAGCGGGCTCAGGGCACCCGGGGGCTGGCCCGGATGCCACCGAGCGCGGAGAAAGTAAGCGGCCCTGGCGGTGGCGGCAGGGGCCGCAGCGTGGAGAAGGGGCCGCCCTGGCCCGACCCTGCCCGGAGCATCTTCCAGGGGGCGCGGGACCGGCGGAGGGCGGCGGCTGTGCTGCGCTCACTGGGCTCCGAGAGCAAACCAGGCTCGCACAGCCGCAGGCCGTGCAGCTCGGCGCCCCGCCCTCCCGTCCTGGGGAATGCGGTGTGGCGGGAGCCCCCACAGTCATCTGACAGCCACCGGGCCTGGGCGGCAGCCTGCTCCAAGCCGAGGCGGAGCGGCCAGCCACCGGCTCTGGCAGAGCAGCCAGGCCCCTCAGTCACACCAAGGCCACTGTGGGCAGGGGTGCCCCTGGAAGAGGACGGTGGCGGGGCTCAGGAAGGCAGGGGACAGGTGGCTCCCCCTGCGGGGAGGATCCAAGCCAGGCTGCTGGCCTGCAGGAAAGCATCTCTCTCAAAGAAAAGGGCCCAACTTTGCTTCACCTGCCAAAGCCTCCTCCCGCTCAGGCACTCCTGCAGCTGTCCACCTGGGGGCTGCCAGGGGGACCCCACGGCCACCCTCCCGCCTTCCGGTGGCCTGCTGAGTGGGCGTGAGAGAGGTGCCTGCATCCCAGGAGAACTCGAGGTGGCCGGAAGTAAGTCAGGAGCCAGGAAGGCTGCAGAGGGAAGCCAGGGAGGGCAGGGGAGGAGGAGGCCTCCAGGGCCAGGGGCCTGCGGGCCAGAGGCCCAGACAGAAAGGGTTGACACCCAGACTCAGAGGGGAGCCCTGGGGGCCAGGATGGAGAGGCTCCAGGTCCCAAGTGAGTGAGGGGCCAGGTCCCAAGTGAGTGAGGGGCAGCTTGGCCTGGCCCTAGGCTTGCACCTACAGAAAGTGCCTGGGCCAGCACCCAGCACAGGCAGCATGGACAGGGTAGCCCTAGGAGGAGTAGGGACCCGGCAGGCATCTGGACAGGGCCATGCAGCAGCCCTCACTCCCATTTAACAGCTGAGGGAAGTGAGGTTCAGAGAGGTTGGGAGACACAGCCGACAGCGTACCAGTAGCCACCAGAGCGCTCTGCTGGGGAGTGCACCAGGACAGCCCTGTCCCTGTCTTCCAGGAATGGGCTAGCAGGGTGTGACAGCTGGATGGGATAGATCACAGGTCCCAAGTGCAGGGAGCCCAGCTCAGGAAGCTCGGCCAGGAGCCTGAGCCCCTCTTGGCCCAGCCCCCCACGGCCCCTGTCCTGCTCAGGGCCACCAGCCGGGGCAGGAGGCAGGTTGCGGGTAAGGGCTCTGGGGGCCTGAGGGTGGGATCACATGGCTGGTATGGCCTTTGGTAATGCTGGGCTCTCCAGTCTTCAGGGTCCCACACATTAGCAGACATGAGGACAGGCCACAGCCCTGGGGCCAAGCCCACCCAGGTGCGGTGTAACAGGAAAGCCCAAGGGCCCTGCTGGAGCCAGACACTGCAACCACAGAGGGGAGGAGAGATGCACCATGGGGTCAGGGGCCCTGCAGAGCTCCCTGGGTGTGGCCCCTCACTGGGCCCAACCTTTCAGTCTCCACAGCCCATGACTGGGCAGACTGATTCCTCTGCGAGCCACCTGCTGGCCACATCTCGACTTCTCTAAGGGGTCAGCACCCTGGCCGCCTGGCAGCTCGTGGATCAGGGCTGCAGCCCCATGTCCTGCAGCTGCCGGTGTGCTGGACACCGTGGGGGGTTCTCTAGAGACCCTGGCCACCAAAGCCCAGAGCAATTAGCTCAGCATGCTGGTTTTCTGAGGGAATTCCCAGGGCCAGTGGCTCCCTGAAATTCTGGAAGGTGACCCCACACATGAAGGTGTCTCATTCAGTGCCCTGCACCTTGCCCTGGACAGGGTGGACAACACCCTGGCAGGTGGACAACAGCTGGCTCAGGGTGCACCTGCCAAGTGTCCAGCACACAGACCCAGGCTGGCCAATTACACTGCAGGACCAGTGGTGCCCAAGCCCTGTATGTCCTGCCATCTAGCCCTCTCCTGACCCCAATCAGCAGGAGCAAGGCACATCTCTCCAGGTGGCCAAAGGTGCCAGAGCTGATGTCACAAGCCTGGTTTGAGACCCAGCACTGCTCTGAGCTGAAGGCCATTCTGCCTCTTCTATCTCAGCTCTTCATTCTGAAGGACAGAGGGACGACCTTGCAGGCCCCACGGGTCCCTAGGAGGAGCATGGAACAGTCAGCTCTGTGCCCTCACTGGTAAGCCATGTCTGTCAACAGTGCCAATGCCTGGGTGTGGGACCTCCACTCAGGGTGCTGAACCTCTCCTCGGACTCTGTCTCATCACCCAGGTGGAGGCCTTCTCGGCCATATCTGCTCACCAAGGGCTTTCTAACTCACACTGGTCACTGCTGTCCTGCTCCAGATCATGATGGCCCCATTCTGTCACACCTCTGACCTCCAACTCTGTGTCCCTTCAGGGTCTACAGGGCCCTGCCCTGCCCACAGGACCCCGCTGCCCTCACGCAGGCTTGGTGTGCAGGCTTGGCTGATGAGAGCCTCAGTTTCCCTCCACAAAGAAGGGCTGGAGGAGCAAGTGAATGCTCATCAAGCCCCCGAGGGCAGGACCCATTGCTGGGAGCAGCCTCAGTAGCCCCCACAAATGTCCCCTGGTCTCCAAGGGACTTGGGTTTGTGAGGGGCAGTGACCTTGTCCAAATGCCCAGGCCAGGGTTGAGCGTGTTGGGGGAGGGGGGGTCCAGGGCCACAGGGTCCAGGTAAGGAAGGGACCAGGACAACATGGGTCCCAGTCAACCCCAGGGCAGGGGTGGCACAGCTCTGGGGAGCACCTGCTGTGTGAAGCTGACCCAGTCCAGGCAGCCCGAGAGGACCAGCCCATGGGGATGGGTAACCTGCAGCAGCCCAGGAGAAGAGCTGGAAGAGGCCTGAGGGAGCCCCGTGGGCCACACGTGTGACCCCCCTCCCACTTCAGCAAAGGACCTTCCTGGGCTACTACCCCGAGGGTCCCTCCTGCTGGCCAACAGCTCCAAAGCCTGCCCTGATGGCAGTGCAGACACTGTGGCTTTGCGATCTGGCCTCCACATGCCACCCCTGAACTTGCTGAAGCCGGGAGCCAGAGTCCAGCCGCTCTCGGTCCTTGACGCAGCAGCCAACACCTTGACTTTCAAGGGGCCAGACTGAGACACCTCTGTGTTCCCACACTGCTCCTGGGAAAGCTCAGCCCATGCCTCTCTGCTGAACACGCGTCTGCATGGTCACCCTGAGCACCTTGCGGGCGAATGTCATGCCGTGTCCCGCGAACAGCCCCGCGGCATTACCTGTGCTTGCTGACCGAATAAACCCCACGCACGGCCTTCTCTCCAAGGGGGTTTGCCGAGCAGGGCAGGAGGGCTCCTCAACACACCCGCAGCATCCCCTCCTGTGCGCCCTCTGCCTGCAGGGGGAGCTGTGAACGGAGAAGGGGACAGGCAGCCAGCCCAGCCAAGTAGAGCAGTGCAGGCTGCGCACTGCACAGCCACAGCTAGCGCTGTCCACAGCACTGCGTCCTGTGTTGATTACGGCCCAGGGCACAGAAAGTGTCTTGAGGAAGGAGCAGGTTCCTGCTCCTTGTTCATACAGAGAGCTCAGGCCATCAGCTACACAGAAAAGGAAAGGTGTCTGCGCAGGAAACACCTAGGAGACCGGAGCCCACGCTGAAAGTCGGAGCCATAAGGCAGATGTTGTTAAAGGTCTCCAGTGCTCCATCCAATGGTCCCCCTTCGTGCCGCCCTAACAGCTGGTTAAACACACCGGGGGCAGTTGGCAGCTGGAGCCAGACAGGAGGGTGTGATGGGCACTCAGGGTCCTCACCTACACCATGGCTGAGGATCCTCCTCACTCTTGTCCCGCAACACCACAGGTGGCCAACCAGCAGGTGGCTTTTGGCAGAGGCCTGGGGCTCACTTCCTCCCAGCCGGGTGCCACGATGGGCCCATGGGGGAGGCTGCCCCTTGCTTGGTCCCGGAGAGGCAGGCACAAGAGACAACAGCTGGCGTTTAGGATCTGCCAGTCTCTGAGCACGCTTCCTAGGCAGTGGCACCTGGTCCTGCAGGGGGCGTGACTCAGAGCCCCAGAAGGAGAGGGGACCTGGGGTGGCTGGTGGCTCCGCCTCACGTGCAGAGGGTCGCCTTGGGCGACCTGAATGCTGTGCTGAGCAGGTAGCTTCCCTTGTACTCTCTGATCAGGCTTGGGATGGTGGCCCTCTTGGCCCCAGCAGCCACGGTCCTTTTTGGGTCAACTGGGAGCCGATTCCGGCCCAGGACAGAGGTCCAGAAGCCACACTGAAGCTGCATGTCGGTTAGAATATCAATATAGGCATAGCTTCCTGGATGCCCACTAAGTGTTTGGTGAGAGCCTACTGGGTGCTTGGCATTTCAGACCAGACCTGGCTGAGGGTAGGGGCTCCAATGAGAGCCCCCAAAGATGCCCTGCTATCTGGGGGGCTCACTTGGAAGCAGGGTCTTTGCAGGGGGACCCCAAGTTGAAGTGCTCCCCAAACAAGGGACTGCACTCACGAGAGGAGGGCAGAGGGAAAGATGGAGGGGAGGAGGCTGAGCCGAGAGAAGCCCCCTGGGGAGAGGCCACAGGCTCCTCCCCTGGGCCTCAGGCTCCTGGCCTGCAGAACTGGGAGAATGCCTGCTCCTCTGGGTCTGCACCTTGCAGTGGCACAGGAAACCCCGGACAAGTGGCAGAGGGGCATCGCTCCTAGAACGCCTGCTGTCACACACAGAGCGTGGGGTGTTGGGACCGCAGCCTGGGGGCTTCCTACTGAGGGGCAGCAGCTCACAGGGGGTGCCCAGGGAAGGGGAGGGGCAGCAGCAGAGCACGGGGTGCAGGGAGCAGGGTCTCAGGGCAAGTGCCAGGGACCCAGTGGGCAGGCCCCTGCCTCTCAGGAAAGCTGAGAAAATAGAGGCTGGAGCTGCCTCCATCCGCTGCTTCCCCTCCCCAGCTAGGCCTGACCCCAGGTGATCTAGGGTTGATGCTTGAATCAGCAACCTCAGCAACCAGGGCAACCAGTTCCAGTTCCCACTGTGACAGCCAGCAGGTGAAAGTTCCTGCTGAGCAGTCTTGTCCCCACTGGTGTGCATCAATCAGCTCAGCGCCTGGGTGACTGTTCTGCAGGTCTGCAGGGAGGGGCTGCTGACAGCTGTCCTTCTGCCTGCTGCTCCCAGGTCAGGCTTCCAAGGTCGCTGAAGCCATACTGATCCAGAGCAGGGTCACAGCCATCAGGAAGACACTACGCAGGAGCGAGGCCAGCAGAGGGGGCGGGCTTAGGCCACTGCAGCCCCTCAGTGTGCAGAGGGCGGCACTGATACCCTAGAGGCCACAGGACTGATTCCACCATGGAGCCCCCAGGCCAGGTCCCAGCCGGGGCCAGGCTTTCCCTCAAATCACAGCCATGTTTGTAACCTGGAACACAGAATTCACGGGCTCCTAAGTCCACAGAGCACAGTGCCCAAGTCCATGTGCGTCTGCAGTGTCTCTGAAAGGTCATGCAGTGGCCAGCCCTGCTCATCCCGCTGGGGAAAGCGCTGGCCAGTCAGTGTGGCCTGGGGTGCGCCCTGGGCGCTGAGGACTGGGGAGGGCAGAGCGAGCCACTCAGGGTGAGCTGTGCAGGTTGGCGATTGGCGGAACAGCGGCCAGGGATGCCCCTCGCAGGGTCTTCTCACCCTCCTGTGCATTCGCTGCTTCACCTTGCTTAGGTCCCTGCTGACCCAACTGTCACAGAGAGTTTGCTCTGTCCTATCAAACACCAGATGCGGGCAGTGGGCATGTCCAGGACCTTCACGGGGTCCGGTCTGGGGCAGCTGGGTCAGGGAACAAGGCCCATGCAGGTAGGCGGTGGTGGCTGCGCTGGGCCAGGGAAGCCTCCAGCAAGAGGCTGCAGGCCTCAGGCCCTTCCAGGAGTCACTGGAGGGGATACACCTTCCCCAAGGCAGGGATTGGAAGCGGGAACAGCTCCTCTAAATCACCCCCGTAATCCCATCCTGGTGGCAGGGCCTAGCGGAGCAGGAACTGGAACACTATTAGAAAGAGGAGTCTCCAGGGAGCAGCGACGGCAGTGGATGTCCTAGAAATTTCTGGGCTCTGCCAATCAGGAAGGATGAGGCTCAGCAGAGAGCCTATAGCACTTCTGCGGGGTACCGGGCTGAGGGTGGGCTCAACAGGCATCCCAGCTTCGCAGAGATGCTGGCTCGGGCCCCTCGGTGGCCGGGTGCGGCAGCAGCAGTGGCAGAGCTGCCTGCAGGCTGGACGGAGGGCTACTCCACGGGCAGCAGAGGTAAGGCCTGGCAGGCTGCCCGTGGTCCGGAGGGGCTCCCGGGTCCGCTGTCGCTAGTCTCCGAGGCGGGAGTCTCTCAGCCCTTGATCCTGCTTCCTGCTTCCTGGAAGGAGTGTTGTCTGTGCTGCCCTCTTGCCCTCCCTGCTGTAACCACAGGGGAACACTGGTGCCACCCTGTGCTCCGAGTGACAGCCCCAGACGGCTGCTGTGGGCGTCGGCCGTCTTGTGTGGGAGGTGACGAGTGTGTGCCCTTTGCTCACGGGTCACACTCCTCCTGGCTCCAGGGGCTGCTCTGTCCATTCAGGTGGAAGACCAAGTGCACCAACCCCGCGAAGACACATGCAGGCGGAAGCCTGTGCGCGCGTGGTGAGGGACCTGCCTGGTGCTAACCATAGCCATTTTCCTCCTCATTGCCAACGCGATAAGCAGGACAAGTTTGTCCCAACCAAAGCAACCTGAGAAGAACTCGATTCCAATTAAATTGTCTCATTACTTGGTAATAAATCACCCACCAGTGTCTCCTAAGCGCTACCAGACGTGGCTCCTGCCACGCGGCTGGTGGAGAAGACACAGATGTGGCTGGCGCACACCCAGAGAAGACAGAGGCCATTGCTGCTCCCCGCTGAGCGGAGATCAGCATGGCCCAAGAGGGAGCAGGCAGCCTGGGCACCCAGAAGTCCTGGGACCCCAGCTTTCCAGACCTGCCATGGCCACACCAGAGCCTCCACAGGGTGCACATCCTTGCCTGCCAGCGGTGACATCAGCTGTTTGAAAAGGCTGTTTGAAAGGTTCAGGAGCAGGACGTGGCACATGGCAGAACTGGGCTGGAGGCTCTCAAAGCAGGTGAGTGTGCCCCACGTCACAGAGCTCACGGCCTTCTGGAAGTGGATGGCAGAGGCCAAAGGCTTTTTTTCCCCTTTGATTTGGTACCAATGTTCTGAACCCAAGGGCACTCAGCCACTGAGCCACATTCCCAGCCCTTTCTGGATTTTATTGTGAGACAGGGTCTCACAGTTGCTTAGGGCCTCCTTGAGTTGTTGAGGCTGGCTTTGAACTTGAGATCCTCCTGTCTCAGCCTCCTGAGTTGCTGGCATCACAGGTGTGGCCACTGCTTCTGGCAAACTGGAAATACTTTTCTCTGCTTCCTGTTTAGGACTTCCTGCTGGAATCAGGTGCACATGGAGCAGGACACATCTGTTTGTTAGATGCAGGGATGAGGACATCCCCACACAGTGTGTCACAGGTGGGACCTCAGCACAGGGCTGTGGGCAGACAGGGTGGGGACAGAGCACCCACCCAGGAGGGATGGCTGGACACTGTTTACAAAGTTCCCAGGAGCCCCGGAGATTCTGCCCACCTGCTGTGGCTCCTGAGGGGAGGGGCGGAAGCAGGGCTCTGCCGGGAGAGGGTGCACCAAGTTGCAGAACAGAGAGGGTCTGGGTGCTCATGCCAACGGGACGAGGGCACCAGCTTGGCCCAGCCCGAGGAACTGTCCTGAAGTTTGCTTTCCCTCCCTCCCCCATGGCTAGCCTGCCCGTGAGGGCCAGCAGGGTCCCTCCAGAACAGAGCTGGCATTTGCACATCCACCTACGACTGCCCAAGTCCCCCATCTTTCCCCTGGGAAAGGTGCTGCTGCTGCTCCCCTGAATTCCCCTTGGTCAGATCCTATCTTTCCCACCCAGCACACTGCTACAGATTTCCACCATGGTCGGTCACAGAATCCACGCTACCTGCCATGGTTAAGACCCTTTGTGATGAGACCCACGCCCTCCTGACTTCCTGTCCTCCAGGCTGGCGCTGACTTCCCCAGGCGGGCTGTCTCGTCTCCGCCACGGTGCCTGAGCAGGGCCTGTGTTCTGTAAGGGCTGCTGTTACATGCGGGCCCCAGGACCCACCTGCAGCAGCCCTCTCCTCACTTCCTGTGTTTGGAAAGTGACCCGTGTGTTGAGCTGATTGCTGTTTGACTCTCCAGGAGCCTCAGTGCCCAATGCCACAGGCAGGTCCTGCCTGCTGAGGATCAGTGCCTGCCACCACCCCTATTTCTTTTTTCTCTTTCTTCCTTTCTTTTTAAAGTGTGAGAGAGAAAGAGAGAGAGGGAATCAATTTTATTTAGTTTTTCATGTGGCCCTCGTTGCTCCGATACTTCATTGTGTACGTGGTGCTGGGGTTTGAACCTGCGTGTCTGCGCATGCGAGGCAAGCGCAGAAACCACTGAGCCACCACTCCGGCCCCCACCACTGCTATTTCTGAGCAAAGGAAAAGTTCCACTCTTTGTGGGAACTGCCTTGGGACCTGGGGAGCTCCTTCCCCACCGTGGGTCTGGGTTTTCCTGGCTGCAAAATGAGCAGTGTGTGTTTGAGCGGTTTCCGTCCATGCCGCTACAGACTCTGCCGCCGCACACGTTGACTCTGCAGCTGGTGCAGACTGGGTGACCCACTGTCCTGGTTTGCCTAGGACACAGGACAGTCCCCGGAAAATGGGCCGTGTTGGTCACCCTCTGGCCACCCCTAATGGTGGGAGCGTGGCACCCCTGGCCCTCTTTACCGCCACTGGGACCCTCCCAGCATCTGGGGCAGTCCTGGCTGTGAAGTTGGAAGGTAGTGAGTTTGCTGGGGCCGCCAGCTCGGCCAGGGGCAGGGCCAGAGCTGAAACCCCAGCCTTCTACTCTGAACGGAATGTTCTCTAAAGAAGGAAACATCAGGGGACGGCAGAGCTGCCTGGCATTTCGCTGTGCATGCAGGAAGGGGCTGTTCCTGACTTTTCCTTCATTTGCTAATTAAAATGACAGGCCAGGCCTGCCCCATATGTCGGTCTCAAAGCTCGCCCAAGAAGACCACGCAGAGCAGGCCCTGGGACAGGCCAGCGGGCTCCTCTCCCAAGGCTGGGCCCACACCTATGGCTGTGTGGGAGGGGCCTCTGCGCTGCAGGTCAGAGTCCGGCTCCTTCCGTGGGAATCAGACTTGCGTGGACTCCACCACAGCCCAGGCTTTGGAAAGGGGCTAACTGCTGGGGTGGGGAGCCTCACCCTGACTCTGAGCCCCCATCTCAGGATGGCTCCAACCTCTACAGTGAGGGGCCAAGGGTAGACTGGTCTGAGAGGAGGGCCCAGCTGCTGTCCCTGTCCACCCCCACTGTCCACCAACCTCTGTTTGCAAGGGCTGCAGAACAGGGTCACACTCCACACAAGGACAGGGGCACACAGTGGAAAAGGCACCTCCAGGCATGCGGTCCCCATACAAGCAACCCAGGCGGAGGCGCCTCCAGCCCCAGTTGCCTGGCATGAACTCCAAGGGCGACTGTATTCCCGCAGCAACCCTCTAGACCCAGGAACGGGAGGCAAGAACGCTGAAGGGACCGTTTCCTCTGCAAGGCCCTGTCCTGGACCGCCGTCACATTTGGGCTCTGTCGCTGACTGAAATGCCATTATCCAGAGTGGGGCTATTCAGCGTCTGTCACGATACCACTGCTTAGCTAAGAGGTCAGTGTCACCAAGATGGCTGAAACTCTGAAGTCAGGATGTTCAGCCGTTCAGTCAAGTGCTTTGGAAGGGCTGTGAAGTCTCGGATCAGGGACTGGCACCTTGTGACTGTGAAGACCCGGAGCAAACAGCCCATGCTTTGCGGCAGACGGGGGGTCATTGTCACAACCACACACCCTGCCGGTGTAGCCCAGAGGCAGCTGTGACAACTGGCAAATGCATGGCCAGGCTGCGGGTCAATAAAACTCGATCTACAAAAGCAGGCTGTGATTTGTCCCACGGGTTGGATTTTCTGGAAACGCTAAATGTTCTGAAGAAGGGGAAGGGAGGGATAAGGGTGGGTAATTGGGCGGGCTCTCCTGGGGGTAATTCTAATATCCAGAATCTATACACATTTTAGATTATTTTGTTAAAAACTTGTATGGTTGTTCAATAATAAATCTCTCAATTAAAAAAAAGAAAAAAATGTTCTGAAGACCCTCGAATCGACCCCAGTGGCACCTTCCGTGGCATACGAGCGTCCAGATGCTGAGACGCTGGCCTCCTGCGGAAGCCCCGCACTCCTGTTCACAGGTGCACTGGCTTCGCGAAACCCTGCCTCCGGACTGGCGCAGGGTGGGTGCCGCAGAAAGAAGAAGGCTGAGAAGGCCCTGAGGAAGGCGGAGGAACACCCTGGCTGCCCCGCCTCCTTGCCTGCATCCCAGCTTCCTGCGTCCTGGCTTCATGGCCAGTGGTTCTCAAGTGCTGACTGCACTTGGGCCCAGAGGGCCTCGGGTGGGACTGGCTGGGGCAGGGACGCTCATCCACAGAAGAGGGCTCCAGGCACGGGGAGGGGAGGTAGAGGGAGACGCGGTCACATGCAGGGCTGGGTGCAGCAAGTCAGGACCTGGATGCTGAGCAGCCAGCTGGGTGGGGCCCAGCTGCACACAGTGGGGCACAGCCAGGCACCCCAGGCATGGTGTCAGAGCAGAGGGCGCTCGGGAAGCTTCCGCCATGGCTAACACCCAGTAGGTGCTTCCCCAGCCGTTCCTACAGTCATGGACACAAACGGCCACAGGGCCCAGGCTTGCCACCAAGACAGGGACAGTTGCTGGGCTTTTGAGAACATTTAACTACGTGGAGGAAGAGAGGGAGGGAGAGGTGGGGGAAGTGCTTCCCTTCTTCCCACATTCCCGCGTCAGATCCGCCATGGGGATGCAGTTGGTCCTGGGAGCTGTAGCTACCACCTTGCAACCAAGAAGCACGGCGGAAAGGCCAGTGGAGAAGCACTCGCTGTCCTTCTCAGGACTCACCTCAGTCACCACTGTGGTCTCAGCCACCCTTGGTGGGTCTTTTACTAGGTGCGGCTGAGTGCTTCCTAGAGGACATAAGGTGAGTGTTTCAGAGCCTGGAGCTGGGGAGGGGATTTTAAGGAAAAGATGTGGGCGCATGACCAGAAATCAGGAGGAGACCTTCTGATAAATTGAGACACCTCCAAGTTCATTCTGGGTGGGGACAGGAGCCCTGGTGACCTGGACCGAGGCCCTGCACCAGAAGATGTGATCACAGCCCCCTTCTTTCTGACTCGCAGTTCAAAAAGCTGACAGCTCGAGAGAGGGCGTTTCCCGGAGTTGGCTCCTCTGAATTTCCTGCTATCCACCGCACAGGCTCCCTGGGCGTCCAGGCTAATCCGTGACACACAGGCAATAAGTTGTTCATTACACGGTTGGGGGACAAAGGCTCGCCAGAGCTAAGATCTTACAAATCCAGACGAAGTCAAGACAGGCGCAGATGAGACCCGGTGGCAGTCTACACCAGAAGGGAAGGCGAGGGCCAGGCGCAGGCCCGGCAGGGGCGGCTGAGCCTGGGCTCTGCACCTGGCTAACACAGCCCTCAGGGTCCACGGCCGCTCGGCAACAGATGAGGCTTCTGGCCTCTGGGATGCAGCGTGTGGTCAGTCTTTGCTGCCCTTTAAACACTTGGGTGGGGGCCTCCCCCTTGACCATGATTCTGGGGTTTGCTTTGCTCAAATACAGCTCTGTGACTCCTGTGGCTTCAGGCACCTGCCGTCCTTGGCCCTTGGTTCTGGGGCTGCAGTGTCTCCCCACAAGGCAGCCTGAGGCTGGCTGCCCACCATGACCTCGCCCTGTGCCTCCCATCCAAGAATGGGCACCGTTCATGAGATGCATCTGCTGCCAAGGGACTCTCAAAGCTGTGGCAGCTGTGGGTGGGAGCACTGGTCACACAGCACTGTGTGACCTCGCCTGAGCTGGAGGGACCCTTCCCTGTCCCCTGAAGTCGGGCAGCTGCTTGTCCCGCTACGGAAGGTGCCGTCTGTGAGCAAGGCATTTGCCCGGCTCCTGGCCACCGTTGTGCAGGCGGTCCAGAGGTGGCAGGCCTGCCCGCCGGCTGCAGAGCTGCCCATTTCTCCGGGCTCCAGCCCGGCCTCAATGTTTCCCATTCTCCAAGATTTCTGAATTTCCTCCTTGCCCTTTGTTAAAGCCAGAGTCCCTGCACAGCCAGCTGGCCCGCGCCGCACCTGGCCTCCCTCCCTTCCACCTGCTCCTTGGCTCTCCATGACGACATTCACTGCTCGTCCGCCCCAACGTACTTCCGAGTGTCATCTATAAGCCGGGCTACATCCAAGCTCGTTCTTCTTCCTGCCTTCAGCAAGGTGACCTTCCTCCTTCTACCCCAAGCACGCACCCTTATTTTCAGGGCCCCTCGGATCCTGAGTTTATCAAAACAGATCGACAGAATGCGCTCAGAACCCCTCCCCTCCACACTGCTGAAAGCAGGGCCGGCCAACCGCAGTGACCGTGGGGTTTTTCCCTGCCGGCGCAGACAGCCAAGCACCGCAACGTGGACCTCGGACACATGTGTGGCATGACATGCTCATTGCCTGGAGGTCCCCATAGCCATCCTCTCACCCACACAACAGTCACACTTCAGAGGGGAACACTGACGTCCCTCCCGTGTCCACATGGCCGTGCTACTTCCAGACTCACCCCTCTGGGGTAGTCCCTATACGCCCACAGTGATGGAGGCCTGGGGCCACCCTGCTTGCTCCCCTTGACTGGCACCGGGGCTGCTAGCCTGGGGACAAGAGGCCAGCCTGGGTCCTACCCTACCAGCATGTTCTGCCCATTCTCAGCACCAGGGGCCCTTGAAGCCTCGGGCCTCCTCCATGGTGGGAGCCTTGGAAGAGCAGGGCACTGTCTCCTCTGACCCTGACCCCACCACCCAGCACCCAAGGGCACATAGGTACCTCCTGTCCATCTGTGGCCTCAGTGACAGGCTGCCACCCCTTTCCAGTAGGTCCCCTCTCCAGGCCCCCAGACCTATGGAGGGTGCATGGGAACAGGTATACCTCCCCAGGCCCTGGATGCCCCTGGGCAGTGCACCCTCAAGCCCATAGGGTCCAGGGGGCACATGACCCCAGTTCAACCCCATTACAACCACAACCTAGGCCTTAGCAAGAGCACAGAGGACAAAGTTGAGAAACGTGGAAGGTGGCATGGCAGGTTCAGTCCTGGGCATGGTGTAGAGGGCAGGGTGCCTGTGCCCCGAGTGAAGACACTCGTGGGGGCCTGGGTTGTGTGGCGTTGCTAAGCTCACTTCTGCTATAACCTCAGTGCGTGAGCATTACACACAGGGCCTTTGGAGATGTCGAGACTAAGGATGGAGATGAGACCATCGGGGTCCTCACAGGAATCACTGGCGGACACAGAGGAGGAGGCCACAGTTGGAGCAATGCAGCCACAAGTTGCAGAGTGCAGGTCATCAGGAGCTGGAGGGGAGATGGGGTGGGACCTCCCACAGGGCAGGGAGAAGCCCTGCTGCCCCAGGGGTTTGGACTTCTTTCCTGCAGAGCTGGGAGACTGGGGTCCTGTTGGTTCAGCGGCCTGTTGGTGGCCACTTGCTGCAGTGCTATGGGAGTCCTGTGGTGCCACAGTGCCAGCAGGGCAGGAGGAGCCAGGCCCCAGAGCCCTGCTCAGCACCATGGTATCTCTCTGCAGATGGCTGGCCGGCTGCTGGGAGCTCACCACCTGGTGGGCGGAAGGGCTTCTGGGGAGCCAGGAGCCAGAGGATCCAGGTCCCTCTGCCCAGCCGTGACCATTCCTGACCGTGCAGTCCTCCCTGCATGGCTGGCTTCTGGCTCAGTGTGGGTGCAGATCACTCATGTCTTCCTGGGCAAGGCGGCCCCGCTCCCTCGCTCAGCCCAGCCTTGAGACAGCAGCCTGCCAACGCCTCCATCCCAGACATGGGGTGGGCTCTGGGCTTGGGGGTTGCAGATGCCGACCTGTCCTCCTCGGAGGTCGACTGCAGGTCTTCTGGAACTTGTCTCCTGCGTGGGCCAGGGTGGGCCACAGTGGGTGGGCACAATCTGGAAAAGCTCCTCCTCCTTTCCTGTTGCACTTGATGGACAAGAGTGGGTGATACAGCCTCAGTTTCCCACCTGGAAAGAGGGGCCACCACTGCCCATCCCAAGGGGTGGCATGCTTGTGGGTGACTGACCCATGTAGCTTAAGCCGGGTTGGTTCTCTGCCCTTTGAGTCTCGATGTGCTGACTGCTTGCGAGAAGTGTTCCGTGTCCTGTGGCCCCTGCGGCAACTCTGCCCCAAGCTGCGGCTTCGGAGCCACACTGCTCCCCAGCTGGGACTCAGGCCAGGGCAGGGCCAGCAGGTGGCTTCCTTGCAGGGCTCCAGAGACAGCACCTTCCGCAGTTTTCTCCACGATCCTCAGCTTGTGACCCCTTTTGTGTCTCCCTAGCCTCTGCCCCATGGTACCATCTCATCTTCCCTCCCTCTGTGTCTGTCACTTTGTCCACTGGGGAGGGCCCTGCAATGAACTGGGTCAGCCTGGATTCTCCAGGGTCATCTCCTGATCTTCATGTCAGCTGACTGGGTCACAAAGTCCCTTCTGCAGTCTCAGCTTCCCCTGCCCAGGTAGGGACATGCAGCCTCAGGTACCAGGGGTTAGGATGGGGATGGTATAGGGGCCACCCGGCCCCTTCTCTTGTGCTGAGGCTCAGACAGGGCTGTAACAGAGTGTGTGTCCAGCTGTCACTCACACTGCTATTGTCTCACAGAGCTGTTGGGCAGGACTGGGGTCCCGTGGGCTCAGGTGCCAGGAAACAGGCAGGTACTGTGGCCAGAGGCCAGACTCCCCTTGTCAACCTTGACCTCCCCAAGGTTGGCAGGGCAAACCTGGTCAACAATTAGCAACTTCCACCTGTAAGGTGACGGCCCAGTGGCACTGGGGGCCCTGGGGCTAGGGCCCTGAGTTAGGGAGGACTGAGTTAGGCGGGTCCTGGCTCCTGAAGCCTGATCGCGCTGGCTGTGCCCCTCCCTGCTCCTTGACACCAGCCCCTTCCTGGGCAAGGCCAGCAGGGGAAGCCACTAAAGGAGCAACCTCCACTCGACGGGGTCCCAGGGGAGAGCTCGGAAGGAAATTCTCTGCGAGGCGCGATCCAAACCCCACGTCTGACACTGACAGATTTCATCCGAGCCAGCAGCGACCTCATCTTGCAAGGTTAAGCAGTTCACCGGGCTTCCAGCCCAGAAACTAATTAGATAAAGAGGGAGCTCGGCCCCCTGCGGCGCTACCTCCAACCAGCTCATTTCCTCCGCACCACCCTGACCACAGGAAACCCATCTGCAGGCAGCAGGGCCTTGGCCACTCTGGGCTCCGAGGTGCATGTCGTGCCTCTGGGGAGGGGCGGAGGGGGCCGGCGGTCAAGGCAAGGGAGGCATACAGGTTTCCCGGGCTTGTTCCAGGAAATGGCCCTCACTCACTGGATTCCAAAGTTGTGATGGGTGGGGGCTGGAAGCAGGGACACCCTTGCCGCACAGAGAAGCCCGCCTCCCGCTCCCTGGTCAGCAGGAACCCTGTGGCTGCGGGATGAAGATGCTCATGGCTGGGGGGCACCTGATTTTACAGGACAGGGTCTGTACCACCTGGTTAAAACCCACAGGGCCACACTGGATTTGGGGTGCCACATGGGCTGGGGTGCCACACCTGGGGGCATGGCGGGCCTTCTTGCCTCCAGGATGCCGCTTTCCTTCTCAGAGATGGCCTCTGTGGGGGTGTGTGCAGCCCAGGCCTGTGGACGGTGACGGCAAGAGCGCCTTCAACCCGCGGCCTCAGCTCACATCCAGGCTGTCCACGCGACTGTGGTCACCCAAACAGGCACTGAGGAAAGGGGCTGCGAACACTGCGGCCCACCCTAAAGGGTTGCCCAAATAAGAGTCACCTACAGGGACCAACGTGGGAGATGGACACTGGGGTTAGCGTGGAAGCCAGCTGTGGGCAGAGGCCCCGGCTGAGCCACCAAGGCCCACATGTAAGGTGGAGGACACAGGAGGCACTAGTGAAGGCTGGAGGCAGGGCTGGCAGGAACAGCAGGCCCCTGGGCCACCGAGGGCCTTGCCCTGTGTGCTCTGTGTCTGGAGGGGGCTCAGCAGGGCACCACTGTTTCCTCCAAAGCCCATGGAGATGGGGGCAGGTGGCCAACAGCAGAGGAAGGTGCCCCGAGCCCTGGTCCTCACAGGCGGGGAGCACCTGGTTCCTGAGACACTCGGTGACACTTTCACAGACAGGGTGCAGGAGGAGACGCCTTAGGGAGAACAGGAAGCAAAGCAAATGGAAAGGCCATCCTTGTGGCTTCCCAGGCCCTGGGGTCAGGTGTCACCTCACAGGTGAAGGAAACTGAGGCACAGAGGTAGGCTGGCAGGTCCTTGGGGGCCAGTGAAGAGGGACAGGGCTGACCCAGATGAAAGGGTGGCTCAGCCTCTGAGCAGTGTGCTCGGGGCCACCCGTGAGGTGGTGGCTCACACATGGCTCCGGGTCTGAGCGCTGCTGTTCCCTCCCTTTCCCTGCCTCCACACTTTCCTCCTGCCTGTGGTCAGCCCTGCCTTCTAGAGAGGTCCGTGACAACGTCTGCATGCAATGTGGTGGCCTGTCCTCTGCCCTCGTGGCCTCCGACTCCTCCTTTCACTGAACTTGCTGCCTTCTGTACCCTGCATTTCGTCCTGCGTGGGCCAAGACAGGCTGCATGGGTCTCCTGTGGCTGCTGTAACAAGCCACACACCTGGCCGCTTAAAGCATCAGAGACCCATTTGCTCACCATTCTGGTGAGTCCATGATCAGGGCTTGCTCGGCTAATCCCAGGGCTGCACTCCCTGCAGAGGCTCCAGGGAGGGTCCCTCCAGCATCTTCCTGCTCCTGGTGGCCTCAGGAGTCCCCTGGCTGGTGAACACCCCTCTCCAGTCCTGCCTCCCTGGGTACAGGGCCTCGTCCTCCTGTCTGCACAAGCTCTGCTTATGAGGACACTTATGACAGCCTTTAGGGCCCAGCTGGATAACCCAGGATCACCTCCCATCTCAAGATCCTAAACCTCAGCACATGTGGGGAACCCCACCCCCCACCCCACCATATTAGGTGAGCCTGACAGGTCCCAGGGGTTCCACACGGACTGTTCTGGATGTGTTGACCACTCGTGCTAATCACTTAGAAGCAAGCTCCGCACACTCAAGCAATGAGCGAGAAGAGAGACCCAGGTCCTCCGGCCTGTCTCTGTCCTCCCTCCTCCCACCCACCACGCCCCCTCCTGGGGTCTTCTCCTCTTCTCCTTGTCCACTCTGCCCCTGACAACTGGGAAACAGCTCCCAGAACCAAAATCCACAAACAGGAGGGTGAAGGACACCCACCCTCCCCGCACCAGGGCGGCGCAGGTCACAGAAAGAATATGAGGCATGAGACAGGGAAGCCCACTGCCCGCCAGGGTCACCACAGAGGGCTGGAGACACAGCCCTGAGCAGACTGGACTATGGGACCCAGCCCTGCCCCAGCCGAGTGCCACACCCTTCCCTCACTCATGCCTCTCTCTGCCTCCACCCCCACCAGGAGAGAGACGGGCCCCCAGTATGCAATCAAGGGGTGGGGACATGTTGTGCAGAAAGAACAAAGGGTCCGGTGTCATTGCTACCCTCAATGCTACCTTGTCCCTGATGCCAGACCCTGACCCCAGTCCCAGCCATGCCCTTAAGTGGTGCTGCCAGAGGACTCCATGTCCTAACCTCTGTCCACCCATCAGAGAGCCCAGAGGCCTGGCAAGAGAAAGAGGACCTGTGACCATGCCTTTGGGACCTGGGACAGAGCCCCCTCCCATCTGCAGCCAACCAGGCGTGTGTCCCAGCCTGCTCTCAGACCCACGTCCCCTATCGAGCCCAGAACACTGTTCTGAGGTCTCTGCTCTCCTTTTCACTCAGCACCAAGCCTGCGCATCCACACAGCACGGGCTCCAGGGGCCAACTCCAGGCCAGAGGACCCGGGGGCAGGAGGGCTCCATCTGTCATGCCAGACTCTGGCCACCAAGCCAGCCTTGACCTTGGCTAGGGGAGTTGGGTTTTAATCAGCACTGCCCTGAGGAGCAGAGCCACATTTATTGGCTGGCAGCTGCCCAGGGCACAGACGGGCTAGGCCACCTGACCAAACCCCTCCCAGAGGAAAGGAGACACCTGCAGGTCTTTAGGCTGTGCCTCTTTCTAATCCCAGGGTGCAGACAGGTCCCCAGCACTTTATTTAGCCCTGGAGGGACTGGGCAGCAGAGCCCCAGGGGGTCCAGGGGATGGCCAAAGCTCCTCAGATGGCACCAAGCACTTTTCATGGAGAGTTCCTTGGCACTGGGGATCCAAGTCTTTCCCCAGGGCCATGCTGTCCCTTCCTTTCCTCACTGTGAGTACCCAGCACTGATAACATGCCAAGTACTGCCTGTAAAGAGGACTGAGCATGTTCCCCAACCTTAATCCTTTTTCTTATTCTGACTCTTCAATCCATCTACCCACCCATTCACTCCTCCATCTGTCCAGCCACTCATCCAGCCATCATCCACCCATCCATCCATCCACCTACCCATTCACTCGTCCATCTACTCATCTACCCATCCATCCATTACCCACTCATTCACTCCTCCATCTGTCCATCATCCATTTACTCATCTATCTGCCCATCCACCCATCCATCCACTCATGCACCCACCCACCCATGCATCCATCAATTCACTCATCCATCTGTCCATCTATTTGTCCATCCATCAACCTACCCATACTTCCATCCGCTTGTCCATCTGTCCATTCATCTGTCCATCGATTTACTCATCCATTTGTCTATCCATTTATCCATCCATCCATCCATCCATCCATCCATCCATCCATCCATTCATCTCTCCATCCACCTATCCACCTGTCTGCTATCTCCCTACCCCATTCTATGGGGCTGGACGCTCGCCTGTCCTTAAGCAGATGACAGGGAGAAGGAGACATGTCAGAGTCAGCC
This sequence comes from Aplodontia rufa, assembly GCA_004027875.1. NCBI lineage: Eukaryota > Metazoa > Chordata > Mammalia > Rodentia > Aplodontiidae > Aplodontia > Aplodontia rufa. The sequence goes on from PVKS010001500.1 coordinate 135,941, forward strand.
CCTGTCCCATTCTGAAGGAGATATGATGTGGAAGGGGCAGGAGGTGAGCAGACAGAGAGCAACCTCTCAGCTGAGTCAGGTGGTCCACTTCCCCTCCCTCTTCTCCCTGAGCCCAGTACCATGGGCCCCCTGCTTCCTGTAGGACAGTCCAGAGCACCAAGCCTTTGGCCAGGGGCAGGATTGGAAGAGACCTTTCCCAAAAGCCTAATGGGTGCCAGGTTCAGCCTTGGGACACAAGCAGAACTGGTGGGGGCATCTTCTCCTGGATGCCCCTTGGCCTCATACCTCCATGGGTGACCCGTGCCTGGTTACCCACACACAGTATTCCAGCTTGTCTCTGCTGCCATCCCCTTCATGGCAAGGCCTGGAATCCCAGTCCTGCCAGGCCTATCTTGTTCAACAGTTTTGTGCAAATGTGTCCACTCATGGTGCTACTGGCCATGTCCATTCATGGTGACTATTGGCTAGTGGCAGTTTCAGGACAAATGTACAGAACTTTATGATCAGAAGAGAACTTGGGAATCATGCAGCCTTTTTACAGGTAGGGAAACTGAGGCCCAGGCAGGAAGTTGGTTTCGAGACTGGACCAGAGCCCCAATATCTGGACTCACAAGCTGACCCAGCAGACCTAGAAATTCAGATTCACACACTCATTCCAGAATTGCTCCTGCCCCACGTCACACTGGGTTCAGAGCCAGGAGGAGGAGTGCGAGAGGCGAGCCACAGTGCGGGGTGAGGAGGCAGAGATGGTCTCCGGCAGCTGTGACATGGAAAGCTCCAGGGAACATTGTTAACATTTCCCTTCTGCGGCTGGAGAGACTCTGGGATCTGGGGACTTGGGAGGCCCCTGTACAGCTCTGAGCCTGCTTCATCCTGCAGGCCCTTCATGGTGTGCTGGGGCTCAGGCTGGCCTGGCTGGGACTGGCCTGGAGGTGTGCCCGAATCCCAGCCTTCCCTAGCAACTCCCCTGCGGCTTCCATCGTCCCCACCCATCTGCCTGTGCTCCCCCCACCCAGACACCCACTCGCCACCTGGGAAATGTACTAAATGTGGCCAGAGAATGCTTTGAGCCAGGCCCCTCCCTGGTGGTGAGGGACTCAGCTCCAGCCCCCAAGCAGGGGCCTCTGGGTCCAGAGCAAAAGAGCTCCATCCTCTTGCCTGGCCCTGCAGAGAGGCGGGAAGATACTGAGCACCAGGCCTCTGAGAGGGCAGCTCCTCTGCTCCAGGGCCCTGGAGGTCCTGGGCACTTCTGTGGGCCTTGTCTAATAGCGCCAGAAAGGGCCGGGCCTGGAAGACCCAGGCTCCCCAGTCCCAGGGCAAGGCTGTTCCAGGGCTACCTGGTCCTAGTGCATGGTGATTCCAGGGCTCCCCAGTCCCAGCGCAAGGCAGTTCCAGGTCTTCCAGTTGAGTATAAAGTCATGCCAGGGCTCCCTGGTCCCAGCACGAGGCCATCCAGGGCTCCCCAGTCCGAGCGCATTTCTGAGCTTCGTTTCCAGGCCAGGCATGAGGAGTCCTTCACTCCTTTCCCACCAGAAACTGCTGTGCCATTTGCAGAAACCACAAGCCCTCTCCAGCCAGAAGCCCTTCCAGTCTAAGACCCTAAAGTCACAACACCAAGAATTGCTGGGGGATGTGGGTTTGGCAAGGCGACAGGACACTTAAGGCCAGACAACCAAATCCTGGAAGAGGAGCCTGGCCTGGCCCAGCCAGCAGTTCCTGGCCATCCTGAGGGGCCCACTGCCAACACAGGGCACTTCCTAAGTGCGGGGCTTGTTTGGCTCCTTGCAGAATGACCCAGCAAGAGTGAGTCTCGGAGCTCTACGGCACGCAGAGGAGCAAGCACACATTTCCAGATGGTCCAAGGCGCAGAGGAGGGAGAGGTCCTGTCTGGGTCACGGCTAGTGGTAGATGAGCTGGGAGGAACAGGTTCCTGCAAGTCACCATTCTGGGCTGGTTGCTCCACCCTGCCCCTTCTCTGCACATGGCTCATATGCCACATTCCTGGGACCTGTTCCTCCTGGCGCTGCGTGCTCCCAGCCATCCATGAGCTCACTCCAGGACAAAGCCATTCCAGCCCCTCTGTTTTCATCTGGGATCCTGCTACTTGTCCTGTGGGCACAGGAGCCCGTGTCTGTCCTGGCTTAGATGCTGCTGGCGGGAGCAGGGCAAGGAACATGCCTCTGGGCTTCTCTTCCTGGTGTTCCATCTGGATATCAGTGAGGTGCAGGCGCTTGCGTCAGAGCTCTCGGGGCTGCTCTCAGAGATTCCCAGAAACTACTTCTCTGAAGCTTTGGAAGCCTGCCCCATCACTGAAAGGAAGATCTTCTGAACAACAGTAAAGTGATGGACAAAGTAGCTTACATGGACAGGTAGAAAGCTGGAGAAATGTCCGGATAGAGAGTAGAACAGCAGAAACCGAAGTCTGGACAAATAGGTTGAACTCCAACGATCTGGTAGGAAACCCAGAAGGAACGAACCAAGAAAGAGGAATGAGGGAGGCTTTCAAGGAGCAGTGACAGAGTATCCTCAAAGAGGAAGTGGCTTTTGTATGAGGGAGCTTCCCGGAGAATGAACACACAGACGAGGAGAGGCCCAGCGTCAGGACATTGAAGTAGAATCTGTGATGTTCCTACCAACTGTTCTAGAGAGGAAAAAATGGGTCACCTACAGGGGACTGAAGATTAGACAGCACCTTAAGTTCCTACCAACAACAGGTGGAGGCAAGAGGACATGAAGCAAGGCCTTAGCAGTTCAGAGAGAAATGATTTTGAACTAAGCATTCGACAAAGCTGACAGCATCGGGAAACTAGGGACCCCAGACATGGAAGTTACACTCCAGATACCTTTGTTAAAGTGTTATTGAAGGAGGCACCCCCATAGAACAAGGGCAAAGACCAAGAAACTACACACTGATCCCAGAACTCAAAGAGGGCAATTCACAGAATCGAAGTGGGGCCCTGGGACCTGGAGTTCCAACTGGAGCAGGGCACCAGAGATCTCCAACAAGAATGACAAATGCCAGATGATAATGTAGAGGGATGCCAAGGAGGACATGCTCCTACCATAAGAAAAAAAAATAAAGGCCACTAGAAACTCCAGGAAAAACAAATTCCATACAAAACTCACAATCCTGACACCAAACTTCAGTGTGGGATTACTTTAAAAAATTGAAAGAAGAGAAGAAAAAGAATCCACTGGGTTGTGATGTCAAAAAGGAGCTTCTTCTTGTAGGTCCGTGAAGAGAAAATAGAACCCTAACCCCATTTCTGGGGCTGATGCATATGTTCATATTAGCATAATAAGGTAATGCTTTCTGCTGGTTTTTTTTTTTTTAAGAGAGAGGAACAGAGTGAGAGAGAGAAGGAGAGACTCAACTTTATAGCTTCACCTGGCCTTTGTTTCTCCAATACTTAGTTGTGTATGGGGTGGTAGGGTTCAAACCTGGGTTCTTGCACATGCCAGGCAAGCACTCCAACCACTGAGCCACTCACTGCTCCAGCCCTTTCTGATATATATATATTTAACTTTTGAACCCAACCCACAGAACCTAAATTTGGATATAAATATAAAGGGCAAATTGGCACTGTCTAAATTTTATTAAACAAGAGAAAGGCTGGGTGCAGTGGCTCAAGTCTGAAATCCCAATGACTCGGGAGGCTGAGGCTGGAGGATCGTGAATTCAAAGCCAGACTCAGCAAGCTTAGTGAGGCCCTAAGTAACTTAAAAAATGAAAAGGGCTGGGGATGTGGCTCAGTGGTTAAGTGCCCCAGGTTCAATCCCTGGTACCAAAAGTAAAGAAAGAAAGAGAGAGAGAGAGAGAGAATGAAGGAAGGAAGTCCAAAATGTTATTTAAAAGCAATTAGCAAACTGGCAACAACTAAAATCAGGGACAGGAGAAACTGAGAAGGCTTTGCATTGTGAATGAAGAAGCCAGGCGTGGTCGGGGGCAAGGAGGGGACCGTCAGAAGAAGGAGCAAAGTCCACAAGTGTTCCACTGCCCGTTGGGGTGCGGGTGAGGCCTGGAGGGGAGGGAGGACGAGGATCCTCCTGTTCCTGGCCTGTCTGTGGGTTGGGAGGACTGATCGACACTTCACTAACACGCATGTTACATGGGTGAACAATCTGGGGGGAGGACAGATGTCGAAGAGGGAGCTCCCAGAGAGGACGACAGGAAGGGCCCTGTGGCAGCTGGACGGTGGGCACACTGTGAGCAAGGGAACACGTGGACAGGGTGGGGAGAGCCTTACGATGGGCTGGATGAGCAAGAGAGTCAGCAAGGCAGGAGGGGAGGAGAGCACCAGGCCTCCTGCCTGGCACTGGGTGCATGGCCCCTCCCCACGGAGACCACAGAGCAGAGTGGTTTAGAGGAAGCCACAGCAGGTGCAGACCGGCAGGCTCCCTGGTCGCCAGCGCTGGGGAACCGGATGGGGGAGCTGGG